>VWZY01007367.1:223556-326477 GCA_013399075.1 Chloroceryle aenea | reverse complement strand
GTCAGTGCTCGTCGGTTGTTAAACGATTGCACTAAATGAGGACAAGAGAATAAAGGAAGAGCCACCCCAGCCCCCGCTGCGGTGTGAGGCCGGCGCTCGCCTGGGGAGGGCGCGAGCACGGCGCTCGGAGCGCGGCAGCCTCCTTCGGACAGGCCTCCAGCCTGCGGGGGACGGACCTCTGTCTTTCTTTGTCAGAGGGGCTGGAATGAAACGATGAGGAAAATGGGCAATTATCTCAGGAAAACATAATGCACTGAGACTGTAGCTGCCACTAAAATAGGCCTAATGCAGGATTCGGTGGTTCCGTTTACCAGCGCTAAGTTTAAATGCTAAGGCACTTGACTCAGGAGGCTCTTCATGCTAATCACCTCTTCTAGCTAATGGAGAAAGGTGCTTAAAACCAGCTGGGATTCATCCAAGTCTATTAGAAAGATCGCAGTTTTTCAGTCCCTAAGAATAATTTATCCCTGGCATCACATTTAATAATTAATGATAAAAGGTGGGGGAGGGGAAGGAAAAGAAAACCTATTGCAAACAGTATAATGTCACTTCCACCCTCAGTACAATGTTGAAGAAAAAATAGCAATCTGGCTGTCAGCAGATCAGTGACACAAACTCCTCTAGGAAGCAGCAGGACTGAGAGGGCAAGGATCAGATCAAAGACACTGGTCTCAGAAGCTCAGTTCAAAGCCAGCAGGGATATTGCTGGTATGGCAGACTTAAAGAAGACACTAGAAGGGCAAATTTATATTTTATTTTCATTTCATATCCCCCTCTTTTAATATAACAAAAGATAAAGGAGACATGACACTTACTATGTACTGAACAGCTGTCAGGATTTTGATTGAAAGTCTTCCTGATCTATATAAGACCAGGTGTGTACTTAGATTTCTGGTTACCATGGTGGAAAAAAACAACCCATGAATGCTAGATGGAAACTTCTAGGCATTAAGACTGGTTAGAGACAGATTGACATGGAAAGGTTAATGTACCTGCAAAGATCCGGTGCAGAAAGGGAGCCTTTCCTGGATGAATCACAGTGCGAGTGCAATGTCCCAAACTGTACTGCACAGTTGCAAATAATGGCAGTTTTATTTGAGGGAATGGTATTTTGAGGAAGAGCTAATTTGTGTTGCTTAGCAAATACAAAGACCTAGCAATAAAAAATGTTGTCTGAAGCACAAAGTCTGCTTATGTAAGCATTTCTCCCATCTAATACACAGACACACACACAATGCACAAGAACTAAGACATTATGAATAAATATTTGAAATTTGTTATGGCTTCTGGAATTAAAACACCAGCAAAAAAATCATGGTGAAAGCTGAACAACCTGTAATTATGGACTCTTCTTACAGATAGTCTCTTCTATGAGTAGAAGTCAATTGTATTTTAGAAAAATCAGTATTTTCTGTCATATTAACACACAGAATGTGGATTAGTTGCCCCGAACACTAGGGTTAACTCCATATTTAAAGTGATCATTTCTTTAACTGGTCCCAACAGATTCTGAAGATATCTTAATAAAACTAAACTGCTCCAAATAATTCCATCTTAAGAAATAGCTTTGCCAGAGTATGTGAGCATGAACCTGTAATTTTCTTTCCTATTTTTCAGGTGTTAGTAATGAACTCAAAAGCAAAGCAAGGCTACAGCCTATCATGATTGTTCCATGTCACTAGGGGCACACACAAGCTTTCGCCATCCTGTTCTCTCAGGGGACACTGCTTGGATATCCACCGTGCTTTTAAAAATATCTCTGCCTATTTTCAGTGGTGGATTTTTTTTTCTTTTTGCTTGTTTTAGTTAAGTTACCCAATAGGAAATATTTTTGATAAAAGAATACAGCAGCCACCACAGTTCAGGCAGGGATAATGCTAAATGGAACAGTATGGAACAAACCCAGGGCTATATATACAGCTTAGAAGGTCCCAGGCCTGAAGGGGGGTCATGCTCCATACCCTATTATGTCATTAATCCTCCGTTCCATCGCCTTAGGAACTGCGTGGATGAAAACTGCTTCATCCCATGTGCTAAATAAACCAAGAGGGTGGGCAGGAAGTGTCCTGATTCTGCAGGAGAAAGTGACACAATTCAACACGTCACCCTACTCAGAGAGGAGCATTTCAGATACTTTGAAACCAGACAGGTCTGAATGAGTTTGATGTAAATTTTCTTAAAATTTAGGTCAGTGCATCATAAAAGGCAGCTCCCAAATCCATCATGCAGCCAGTAACTCCCCGTAAATACAAAGTTTATGAATTTACACCAAGCTAATTTTGTACCCAGACATGATAGAGCTTCAAAGCAGGTATGTGAAACACTAAGGAGATTTTCATCAAACTCTTGTAAGCACAGCTTGGATGCAACAAGGTCAAGCTGCTTTTCAGATGTTTCCAAGTGTCCAATATCAGTGGTAAGCTTACAAGAAAATCACACCGAGGAAGGGATTTTGTGTCAAGAGCCACATTTTATCACTGACAAAAAGATTAAATCCTCCAAGACCATGCTTGTCAAAGTATTATTTTCTGCAAAGTTTGGGCAGATTGCGGTAAATTTTAGCCTACTGCAGATGGGAGTGAAATGTTCAACTAAATACGTTCTTTGAGCAAAGAAAGACAAAATTAATAATACTAATGAGAAATAACATGAAGAGCTATACTTCCAGCTGTGCTGGCAGATTTTGGCAAATTCTGCCAAAAGCAGTCCTGCTGCCCAGAATTCCTATTAATTTACAAAGCAGCAAAGAGATTGTTCAAACATGACATGATATCCAAGATATTATTTTAGCTTAAGAGTGATGAAGGAAAGTTCAGCACAAAATAACTGATGGCCAGTTAGTAGCTCTGCTTTGAGGAAAACATGATGTCTGCAGGCATAATCACCCAATAGGGTGTAGAAGGTGTGAAACAACAGCAAACTGTGAGTGGTGGAACAACCCAAGGCATGCCCACCCAAGCACTACCCTTTTTAACAAGTTCATCATTAAGTCCAACTTTGGCATGGTCTGTGAGAGAGAACGTTTTAATGTTTTAGTAACACGTAGACTCACCCGGCGATAGGCTGAGCACCTGCTTATGGTGTCCTGGACCTTTGCACTTCTTAGAATTCTGGAAATGCTTAGACAAAGAATAGTTGGCTTCATGCCATAAATATTCAAAGACAGACTGTGGAAAGTACCCAGGCTCTGAATCGACCCTGTTCGGAAACAACAGAAATAATAGTTAAGAAATGTCAACTGAGAACCCCCTCTGACTTCTGACGATTCCTGTCAAACCGCAGGCAGTGGCACTGCTGAGCCTTTGTAAGGATTACTGCTCGTGCGCTTTGTGCAGCACTTTGTGCCTGCAGATTAGTGACAAGTGTTTGAAGGTTTCAGGTGACACTGAAAATGTTACTGGAGGAAACATTTGCATTGGCATTTTTTTACCTATGTATGAAAAAGCCAGGCTGTCGTGAGTGAAGGCTTGCTTATTTGACAGGAACACCAGTCAGGCAGCTTAGCGGTGATCATGACACAGACAATATGTATACACCCACCTGTACAGCTTGCAGCATATCTAGAAATACTGCCTACAGAAGAAATTCCAATGATAGATGAAGGACTCCGCAGAAGGTGTGCCAAGCAGACAGGATTTTGTGGGTTTTTTAATGAGTTTTCCAGCTTCTAACACTCCATCAACTGATACTGTCTACTGCTTTATAGCAAGGGAGAGCCATCCTGGCTTGTAAGTTTTAAAATCATTGCAACTTACAGTCAGCAATTGTAACTTTCCAGTCAGCAGAGTAGATAATTATTTACAACCCAAAATTATATTTCTAGAATATAGCAAAATACAGTAAGAACATTTGATCACAAGTTTGCAAGCACTAACAGGAGATGTTTAATGCTAAACATGCCACTACTCTCAATTATTAAGCCTCTCATCCATAGTACAATAGTGTTCATGTTTTCATTGTAAAGTTCTTTCTCCAGTAATCCCCATCTCTCTAAACTGTCATGTCACATATGGGAACTTTCCATACATGAACTTTCCAAAGGTATTCAAAGTCATCTTGAAAGTATTTTGAAAATCTAAAGCAGTTGGCATGCTTCTGTTCCTAGTAAAACTACTTATTTCTAGCTCATGGTCAGTTGCTCTAACATTCCATTTATATGGCATATGCAATAAATACTGGCTAAAGAGCAATCACAAAATATCAGAAGTTGTTTTCTTAATTGCTCACAATGAACCAGGCATGTAGCCACTGTCATGGACAATTTTCAGCCTCCTAACTGCTTTAAAATTTATCCCTATTTAAACAGTACTAAAATTAAAAATTAGAAACTATTTTAATTCACTCATAAAGAATTAAATATTTGGCAACTTCATAATACAGATTAGTTATCTCCATGTTTGCTTCCATGTAATACATGACCATACCTTTCATTAAAACAAAATGTAAAACAAGCAGGTGGAAGTCCCACTGAAGTTGATAAGCTGAGTTGGTACTATAGGATTTCCAGTTACAGTTTATCTCAATAAGAATTGTCTGGAAATACAGTGATTAAAAACTACTTCTGCAAATGGAAAGAGAAACTAATTCCGGTATTATCTAGATAGTATAATTCCAGTAACTAACTGCTCTAAGTAGTAAACCTCACATATAGACATTACTTAGTCTCCCAACAGATCAGGTTTGTTTTGCCAATCAGCCACCAAAAGAAGAGGCAAAACAGAAATGCCAAACCCATGTAAGTACATGACATTTGTTTGTTCAAACTTTTGATGGATTCCTCACAGTGTTAAATCCAGAAAGCTGGACAAATTAACAAGCCATGAAAAAAAAAAAAAGGAGAGGGAAGAGATATCTGCTCTGAACTTCATAATGATCCTTAAGTTTATAATGTATTATTAGAGGTCTCCAATTTCTATCAGAAAACTTTAAAAATCTGTTAGTAAAATCTGCTGCCTGGTGTTCCACTCTGTCTTTTGGCCGAGTGAACAAGTGACAAGAAACAACTGCCACTCTTCATAAGGGGAAGCTCGTTCCTCTGATGGATATTGGATGGAGACTTGGAGGGCTCTCATTTCCTTCAGCAGGTTGCAGGTCAAGCGTAAGAATCAGAAATCAGTCATAAAACTTTCTGTGCTTTTACTGCTGCCTATGATTAGGAAAGCATTAACCACAACACACCAGCACAATCAAGTGTTACAGTGCAGGCACTGTTTGGCTGGGCTTGAAATGTAAGTAATACACATCTGTTGATTTTCTCTAGATTAATTTCTTAGTAAGGCAGTTAATAACAGGGAACAGAAGCACTGAAGTGTATGAAACCCTAAAGCAGAAACAAGAAAAGGGGAGGTAGCTTGAAATGTGAAAAAAAAAAAAGTTCTGTGAAAGAAAGATGAGTGTGTGTGCAGGTAAAAATCATGGACTCAGAGAGAGTAAGGAAACCTCATCAGAAGTACAGCAACAGCCAGAATTTCTCTCTTTAAAAATCCCAAACACAATCTCAAATATTATGTCCCAAATCCAATGCAGAGACAAACCAAAATGAAAAGTATGCTATTCATCTCTCTTTTGTAGCTTATTTTATGGCACTGATTGTAAATTCTGGTTTTAAAGGTATTGGCAGCTAGAATCATAGAGTGGTGCCTAAGAAGGTTTAAAAAAACCCATAAAAATAGGTTAAGCACCTAAATACCTCTGCAAATTCTGCCCTGAGAAAGGACGATAATTAGTACCACAAATGAAGTTCTCATATATGCAAATGGAATTGTTAGCTGTCACACCTAATTACAGATGTAACTCTGTTGTGTTGATTGTGAGTGAGGAATAAACAGACAAACTTAAAAACGCTGCTGTTTAAACCTTCCCTCTGTAATTCTGATGATCTGATCCTCCTCAAACTGGCAATATATACACAAGGGACTGTGTGTACGTGTGTAGGAGAACAGTAAGTGGGAGAAAGAAATACAATTTTTTCCATCTGTACAAAATGTCAACATGCTTGTCTGTAAAAAGCTGTCAACAAAATGCTTATAAGCACAATTCAGTCTGGTCAAGTTCTAATCTGTATCTTCACTGGCAGTGAGAGTTAATCAAAGCTCCAATACAACATTTCCTTAAATTGAGGAGTCGGCAGGAAATGATGTAGCACTTTCAAAAGCGCTGTAAGGCTTTGTTAATGCTAGAGAGCAGATGTATAGACAAAAGTTTAAACAGAAGGTTAATAATCCAGGAGAAGGTTGTTCCTGCGAAGTACTACTTCAAGCAGATGTGGTTGAACTGTCTTGTTGGCTCCCACTGCCAGAATGTGCCTTTGAGAAATTTAAATGTCAGCTATGGAAATAGATTATTGTCAGGTTCTTAAATTTAGTGTTCCATTATTTTTTATCTTTCACTTCACTAACTTAGTTTTTAATCTCATCATGCAAATTCAGTGCTTTGCTTCTCTAAAACTCAAAAAGTCTGCCTGGTGTTAGGAGTGATCACAAAGTATGTCTGAAAAATACAAGGAACATTTTTTATTCAAAATCAGTGAATTCAATTAACACATGGCATCCAAAAAATATTTTAGGTCCGGCAGTCCAGAACAGGTTTGTGAATTTCAAAATGTGAGAATTGTTTCTCCCTATATTGCAAGGGTCATTTTGGCAAGGAGCGCTAAGAGAAAAGGAAAAGTCTTCCCTACCCAGAGCTAACAGTGCCTTCATTAACAGGGGTGAGAAGCAGAGAAACAGTTTAGAGTATCAGCTGGTGAGAAACCATCTAGAATCTTTCACAAATCATTTGCTGCAAAGTGCTTTCAAAGAGCCCTCAAGCCAACAACAAGTAAAGGGAGGATATAGGACAGGGATATTTTAGAGAAAAAGTGGATTAAGCTACTTAGTATCTTCAGTAGGGATAAATGGAGGTATCAAAATATAACAAGGGCCATGAGAAGTCCAAGAGACTGTAATTGCAGTCTAAGCAGTAGTAGGTTTCTCTTGGTATGTAAAATGGGTCATAATCTTCTGTATTCTACTTTAGAAATTGCATCTCACACATCTCACACAGTCATTTGGTCTCTTTAAAGAGGTGTTAGAAGCCAGAAGGAGCAGGAGAAAGCAGCATTTGGCCAGTGTGATATACTTTTTTTTTCCCCTCACAGGGAAAACATATTATTGCCTCCGTGCTATAGTGATCAGAGAAGAAAAAAATACTGTAAAGTAAGATATGAGTACAAGAACTGTCTAGCTGCATTAATAATGGAAATGCAGACACTTTTTTTGTAATTTAGCTGGAAAAAAAAGGAAAGCCATTACTAATGAAAATCTGTAGATTCCTTAGATAGAAAACTGTACAGCATAAACAGTTTACATTTTCAGTGGGGAGCATCCGTTGGTGCATCAAGCTGTCATGCAGCTTAGCAGCATGACACATCTTAGTGATTAAATTCTGGCTCCCTGGCAAAACACAAAAAACAAAACAAGTGAATTTTGCAGTGGAGAAAGCCACTGTTCTCTTATTTTGTACAGTGGCCCTCAGAGCTGAAGACACAGCAGCAGGATGGTAGAAATTAAAGTCTGTCAGCAGGTGAACTGTCGTTTGAACACACTGCTTCACAGGGATCTCTGTCTACCTTCAGTCCCGCTCATCAGTCTGGGCAAAATAAACCCTTCCTTAAAAATTTTACTTCACTTGTTCACTGTGCAACATGCTGGACCTTGGAATACAATTATTGCGGAAGTCCACATATTTTATTTTGAACCCCCAAAAGAAGCAGAATTAACTCAGTTACTCAGGTGCATGAAATCTGTGAAGCGACAAACTGTCAGAGAGCGGCAAGGGCAACCTGCGTGTGAAAGGGAAGGTGAGCTGTGTGGCAAGCACCACAAGGAAGCTGGTGGGCCCAGTGACCCCACCAAGGAGCTGGGATGGTGAGCAGCAAGTCAGGGTCAGGGCTGGGGCTGAGGACAGTGATCAGAATCAGACACAGCCCAGTGCATCCAGTGAGACCTCCGTGATGAGGCAGCCCCAAGCCCGGAAGCCCAGCCAGTGGGTCTGGCGCCAGGTCCAAGTTTGGAGGTCAGCGCTTGGCACAGACACAGCTGCAGCACGGCTGTAAAGTAACACAGGGAAAGCAATAGTGAACCGTCAGCTTAAAAGTAACTTCCAAAGGAAAGGAGGGGCAGGACCTTGCTTCTAATTTTTTTCACAGTGGTTCTTTTCTGCAAAGGAGCTGATCTTGAGCTCAGCCGACTAAAGCCCTTAACTCAGCCAACTGAACTCCAGAAAGACATGTACCCAAGGCCCTGGCACATGCTCAGGATTTACACTCTGACCAGTGCAAAAGAAGTTGTAGCATATGGTGCAGGTCCATTTCATCATGAGCTGCCTTGTGTATGGCCCATCAGCCAGTCTGAAAAGCAGAATTATGTATTTCTTGAGAAGTTCACACACTGTTATGCCACAGCTTGTTCACTATTACCAGTCCCAGCAGTATGCCACCATCTGAAAAGTCAGATTAGGCTTACTTCAGATTGTACAAAAAAGGTAAACACTTAGTAGTGTTTATCCACCCGTTTTCTCTAAGCTGTTTGCAGTTCTGGAGGGGTCACATTTAGCAGCAGACCATAAGAAACATTCTCCTTAGATCAAAGCTATGGGGAGTTCTATGCAGGAGCTGCAGTCACATGGGGGCTGATGAAATGCACACACTGACACTTGACAGGATAGTGATTATCCCATAGTTTAATAATAACATGTTAATCATCTTAGAGTCATTATTTGCTCTCAGGCACACACTGTACTCCCATAGTGACATTAAAAAAAACAACAAGCAACCAACAACAAAGCACACCAGAGGTCTTCTCTACAGGGCAAAACACATGAGAAAACAAACAGGATCCCTTCAGTGAAAGTGCTCCGTCTTTTAACCTGTCCTGGAACACAAACACAACATAACAGTGATGTACTTTAGTGCTACTTTGTGCTAGTCACACCAAATGATTTGGGATATAACTGCATAAACTTTTATTTACTAAGTTTAATACCTATGTGAATGTAGGGATATAACTTAGTCTTATGAACACACTGTGGTAGCATCAGCAAAAACTTCCCCCACACCAGTACCTTAACGGGTTGCAAATGTTTGCGTGGGAAATCTATCTTTGATTCATCTTTAGGTGACACTTAACTGTGAGTTCCAATGGAGCTGTCAGTGCCAGGTGCAGCTGTAGCTTTTAGTATTTTTCATCTGGATCATCTGTCATTTGAGGTCATGACTACTTCCACTTACGCTACCAAACAGCCTTTTAATTTTGTCTGAACCAGAGGTGGGCTATGTGTACTATGGGAAGTTGCAATGGACAATGAGCATTTGATCTGGCTGATCTCAGTCTGCAAATATTCCTTAAAAGTGTGTCTGAGTTTGATGGACCCATCTAAACCATGGGGAGACTGCTGCTTCCCATGGAAGCAACTGAGCCTGTTTGGTGAAGGTGGTTCCACTGCCTCAATGTAGCAAAAGAAGGAGAAAATCACAGTAAGGAGCTTTGCCTGTAGTGCAAACAAAGAGAGTGAGCCACTTAGTGCTCCCATGAAGAAAATTCCAAAGAACCAGAACAAAATGTCATTCAGTTATCAAAATTGAATCTGGAAGAAAAGACACAATCTGCAAATTCAGGGAGAAAAGACACATTATTTTTTAAATTTTTGTTCCCTGTAGCCTTGGTTATAGAGAAAAAAATCAATTACTGTACTTTATATTCTAATACAACCTGGCTTACAAGTTAAAAAGTCTTTTGGGGATACTCACTCAGTATAGATCTATATAGACTCCTCCTGGAGGTCAGACTGGTCCCAGATGCTGTCATGGGTCTGAATTGCATTTGTTTGGAGTTTGCTGTACCCCAGCCAAGTGCTAACAGCCAGCCCAGTCCGTGCTACTGCTTCCTAAGGCACATACAAAATGCACTGAAGTTAATGGGAGTTTGAGAGAAGGTCATGTCCTGATGCTAATGGAAATAAATTATTCACTGAAATATATTTAGTCAAGGCTTTGTCCAAGTCTTCAAGTAATGAGGTTTAAATAGTTCCCTGGGAGAATTTTACACTGTATAGTTCATTTCTATATCAGAGTTTTTATCTCAGTATTCAGCCTAAACTTTCATTTCTTCCTTCCTTCCACCTCAGAACATCCTAAATAACACCTCTTCCCTCTTGCTGTTAATCTCATTTGTAGATTGTTGGAAGTTCTTTGATTCTCAACCACTTAACCTTCCTTTTACCAGTCTATAAATATTGATCCACTACAGTCTTCCCTCTTTTGTCTATTCAGACATCCCTCACTAGTTATTTCAGATGTACACTGAATGACCTTCAGTTTGTTTGTTGTAATGACCTACCTGGAAATGCACATATTCTTCCATCAGAGTTGTATGGAGGTGAACACCTCCTTATTTGTGTTGCATGAGCCCAGGCAATCCAACAATTTCTCAGTACTTCACATTGCTGCTTTTCATATTTGTACATCACAGTAAGTATGTACAACTTGAATTATTTCTCTTGAGATAGATTAGTTGGCGTTTTTCCAAGTGGAATCCAATTTTTGTTACATTTCATCAAGTTTTTAAGACTTCCAAGAAACAGATGATTTGTTTCCCAGTTGCTTTCTATCATTTTTTCCACAACTCATTCAGAGTACATCCAAACCACAGGCAAGATGTTTCATTAACCTGTGAGTTACTACTTTGTCTAGGTTATTAGTGACTGTATTTTCCCAGGAGCTACAAGTGATATATTCTAACCTAGCATTCCCTCATTTCTCAGACTGGATCTTGATGTTACTCTTGACTCATTTCTAGTTTTAGGAAGCAAACTGTTTGACTTACATTAAAAGGTATCAGATCAATTGAATCATATTCCAGGAGTGGAGACAACTGCAATTTTTGTGTATATATGGACAGATTATAATTTTATATTTCATACTCAAAAATCATTTCAGTCAGTTTCTAGTAATATAGGAGACACAGCAGCAGCTTCTGCCTGCAGCGATAGCTGGTGAAAGCTTGCAGCCATAGACATTATTATAATCCACCATGCAGCCACAGAATAAACTCTCCTGGATGGTGAACTGAAATTATCAAGAACTTTCTGCAAATTCCTAATAACAAAGTTTGTCTGAGCAGTCATAGAATTACTTCTGGTTAATACTTCTGGTACAAAAGAAGCCTGAAAGTCCCCTTGAGGGAGTTATTCTTAGATCAGTTATCTGAGAAGAAATTTTCCTTCTGCATTCCAGCCAGAGCAAATGAGATGCCATTGAGCTTTTGGAAGCAGAGCCCATAGCCACCTGCATCTTTCTGGCATTAGTCTAAGTCCTTTTTTGGATTTAGACACAGACACATCACGTAGTAAAACCCCACTGTTCAGGGCTTACAGCACCCACTAAAAACATCTGGTTATTGCTATTTAGATAGAGCTTAAATCATTTCCGTCTCATGTGCTTCCTCAAGCTTGTCCTCACAAAAGGCCACAGAACAGAAGAAAGTCCTCCCTTTTCATGACCCTTATATAATCCTATTGATTTACCCTGTGTTGAACCCAGTTCATTTCAATTTACCCTTTTATGATTTGTTTCCCTCAAAGTTAATAAACCTATGCTAAGCATTTTAGTTCCAGCTATTATTTGTTTGTGCCAAACCACAGGGGAGAAAAATGAACCACCTCTAAGCGATGAAGCACAGAAATCCTAGCCCATGGCATGGTAAGCCCTGATGGCTTACACTGAGATGGAGGCAGCTGCAATACTGCTGGTGGACTGTGAAGCTTCTCCCAGTACATGATCACACTGGGTGATGCCTGGGGTTGGTCCATCTCACCCAGTCCCCTCAGGAACACTGCTTTAGGGCTTGATAGGGGGTTCAACTTAAGTTTGATGAGCACTCTGGACTGTGACATAATTCAGGACCTACACATCAATATACAGTCTGATCTACAATATATCTTTCAACTTTGTTATGCCTTTTACACAAACCTTCTGCAGGCATCTTTCTATGGCAGTAGGCACACACTGGGGAGAACCCATTGCTGCTGCTGACCATCGCTAGGATGTTCAGACAGCACACACAGCACTGAGGTCTTGACAGCAACGTAGCTGCTTTGGTGTGGTGCCAAAGCTGAGGTAATAACACTAGCTTCGTAGGCAGACTCATTAGTTCAGGAACACTGCGTTAAAGAAGTTACACTGCTCTCAATTTCATTGTGTGGCATAGATGTGCCCTTCACGATGCCTGAGCATGAGAAGTTCTCTCCTGGCTGGCACCCTCTTCTACTGCCTCTCTCAGTCAGATGTAACAACAGAACCTACAGATTACATCACACAGAAGCAAGAGAAATCAGGAGCGGTGAGGATATATGACAGTGTAATCTGTGAGCCTCTGGACCAAGTGACATGTTGAACAGGGATGTATTGCTAAGGAAGAGCCTCTGCATTCTCTTGTGACCATTCCCTCAGTGTATTTTGCGACGTTTTAGGACCCCCTGAAATGATGCTGAAATGTCCGTGATTTCCAAAAGCTGCATCGCTCTCCACAAGTTTTCTGATAATATGGACATTGGAAGGTCAGAATTTCATGCTAGCCAACACTACTGAAATCACAACACTTAGGGCAGCAGTCAGTTTAGTCCAAATACATTAGTCCACAATTTTATTTTTAAAAAAGGTTTACAGGAAACTGTACCTGTGCCTAATGGCATAATTTGGTGTTCCTTTCTGTATCACCCGAGTGTTCTCTCTAAAATCCAGTTCCAGTGGATATCTGTATCATCTATGATCTTTTTAGCCAGCAGTTATCTCAGCTCATCTCTAAATTTGAGGCATGTGCCTTAGAGCAAAATAGACATCTGAGGAAATATACTTAGAAGTATGGTATTAGGTGGTGAAGTAGGGCTAAAGTTTATCACACTGTGGCCTCCATGTTACCCCTATTTCTGCCAAGGCAAGCCTTTTTCCGAGAAAAACAAATGTGTAACTATAAATCCTGTACCAGTATTTTTTTAATTAGATTTGTAGGAAAGAGAAAGCACAATATATAATTGCTGACTAACCCAAAAATAGCTTTGACTACAAATAATAAGAAACAGGTTACAGCAGTGCATGGTGCCTGGAGATTTTACTGAGCAGCACATCAAAGAGCTGAACTCTTGACAGACTGCAGTTTTCTTTTGCCTCCTGTTTCCTTGAACAGCAAATCTGGGAGACATTTGTGAGCCACTGGCCAGTTCATCTTCACATATCCTTCATATCACAGTGGAAACAACTACCATTAAAAAAAAAAAAAAAAATAAAAATCCAACACAGTACTTTCCTGTTTCTCAAAGAAGTTTCACTGTAGTTTTTGGAAAGGTTTTTGGAATGTGCATTTCAGGTGATTGACAGGCTTATGTCTGACATAAGTTTGGGTGGAAAAATCTAAGCCCTTAAAATGTTCTCTTACAGTTATTCTTCCACTGAATAAATATTTTTATCGTGTTTAAAAATCAAGTGCAAAGTGCCATTTCCTGAGTGCTTGCTGAGGGCTTTTAAATTTTCTTCTATTGAGAAAATTAGAACAGCAGTTGTAATTTCCCACAGTTCCCCAGGGAACTAATGCATTTTACTCCAGAGAAAAGCACAAGGACCTAAAGCTCTATGGACATGCATTTTTAAACAATTTTACTCATTGATTTTGTGCCTTAAGGAGTCCAGAGTTCAGAACAAGCCTTTTGTGTGTCACAACAATACAGTGACATTTATAAATCTACTATTAATTGAACATGCTTCTATGCCTGGGCTCTAATGCATAATGCTTTGAATCACACTTCTAACAAGGTCCAAACCAAAACATGCCAAAGACAAGAAGGGAGAGAAATCATCATAGAGGGATAAAGAGTCAGACACTCTGCTGGCTGCCAGCTCTCCAAGGATCTGCTGATTGATCAGCAAAACCTGAGGCTGACAAGGGTTACCTGCAACACTACTGCTGCTATTCCTGTTCTGTCTCATGTCACCAGGGCACTATTTATCTCCAGAACAGTCTTGTTACTGCTGGCTCCCCAGCTGTGAAAAGCAGGCAAAGATGCGAACAACAATAGCTCAGCTCTCTCCTGCTCATGAGCAAACTCTTAACAGAAACCCAGCTTCTCAGACCTAATTATAGCCAAAAATTCTGTCTCCACTGACTGTGAACATGGATGGAGTAAATCTTACCTGATTCAGAGCTAGAATTTGACCAAGCTTATTGCCTGCTGAGACATGGAATATGATTTTTCTTTAGGTACTTCAATCTCTGGGTTTTTTTGGATAGTCTGCATCTTTAAAAATATTTAAAAGATCATCAGTATGAAGTGACTAAACCCAGGCTTCTAAGAATATCATTGAATGCTTCTCAAGGCAGCACACAGTCTGACCTGTTCCACAGAGCAGTAAATTTACAATTAAGGGAGGTGAGAACGCTGAACTTTTCAGAATGACTTTGTATGCAATAAAACCCAAAAGAAATGTACACAGTCATATGGAAAAGAATTATATATATATGAAGAATCTTGTATATCCACCACTGCCTGATTTCATTTAAGATCTCTTATCACTCTGAATTAAAACCAAACTCATGATTATCAAATGGAGGCACTGAATAAAACAAATTCTTATAAAAATAGTACTGTTCTCATACAGCACTTGCCGTGAGTAGGTCACAGAGTAATATACAGAAATATGGTTGGGTATGGATGTACCCCTATTTCTATATGCAGAAGTTGAGGTCCACAGAGGTGAATGCCCTTGCCTAAAATCCTACATGGATCAGAAATCTCCAAGAGAAGAGACGATTTCAAAGCCTTTGCAAAAGCTTGATGTGTCAAAGAATTCCAAAGAGAAGTTACTGATAGTCAGATCCATTCATAACCTGAAAATGAAATCCAGGTTCTTGAAGTACACAAGTACTCAAAATGAGCATCTGGTCTTGCCACTGGAAGTTATCCTATCTGTCCTTATTCCCAGGTAGTAGAACCTAATGTGCTAGGTATGTTATATAAAATTAGTAAATATTAGTGTTTGCTTTGAAGAGATAAAATTATAGTCCTTTTTGTTACAAAAAAAATCCTTTTTATATCTTAAGAGTTTCGCAGTTTTGGCTCCCTACTATTAATTACATATCTGTTTCTCAAAGTTTTCAAGTAACAGCTGCCTCAGAGATCAAAGCTGATCAAAATATCAGTGGGTGCTGGGAAGGAGTTGTATTCTCTTTAGTACATTCCTGTGGTTTTGATCAAAATATGCAGAGAATCCCATTAAGCAAAATTTAGTGGGATGCAGCCATATTCAGCTGACAAGTAGAAAAATCATCTCTAGTTTATTAGATACATGTCTGTGTTTATCCTCCTTCTGTCTCTCATCTCCATTTTTTTCCTACAAAATTTTCATTATGTATGTGCAAACTGAATGGGTTCAAGGGTGTTCAAGACTAGAATCTAGCCCTTTACCCTAAATGTTTTACAACTGCTTTCACTTTACCTTCTCCATTATGTTCTCAATTGCCAAACTCTGTAACCACCAGAGCCCGGCTCAATGACAAGTCCCATCAAAGGCCCTTAGCGAATACCGGAGAGGAATTGTTAATGGGGACTGCCTCAAGCTTTGCCTTTGTGAGCAGAATATTACCTCTGTGCATAAATCCACACACTGAGGGCAGAATATAATGCTTAGATAGGTCTTGCATAGCTTAGGAAAGGGTTCAGAAGGCTGTTGTCGTATATGTTTGAAATGGAAAAAACCAGCCTTTATATAACTACATAGATTCACCTAAAGAGAAAATTGACTGCCAAGCAAATAAAATAACTTTGTGGTGTGTTATTCCAGTGCCAACTGTTTGTAAATACATCTATCAGCACAAGCAAGGAAATCTATAGGTCTCTTTAATGATTTTGGTTCACATAGGATGATTATACGAGAAAGCAGCATTCAGATTTTCTACCCGTGTAATTACATCAATGCAAAAGATTTTGCATATTCTGTTTTTTCAGTAAGAAGAGTAACTTGTTGCCTACTAGCTTAAAATGTTTCTAATGATGTAACATAAAATGAAATAATGTACCACTCAAACTGTACTAAAAGAAACCCAAACTTTTCTGCACTGGTTCAGACATATTAGATTGAACTCATATTGCAACCCTGTGGTAAAGGTAAGGCTGTAAATAAGTGTTCATTAAAAATGTGGAAAAAATAATGGAATACCAGTGAAATAAACCATACCAGTGAAATAAACCACATGGTCAAGGAAAAAAACATGCATCCATCAATCTTCTAACCTACTCTGATCTATTCCTAAAATTAAACAGACACATGGTCAAGGTCCCTGACATTTTTGCAAGAAACTGAAAGTCTGAAGACATCATTATTAGAAGAATAAAGTCAAATTTTGTGGTGTTATATCGAAGCAGTAATTTTCGAAGAAAATATCTTTTTTCTTTTGAAAAAAAATTATTCCAGTTTCAGAATGAAATTAGAAATGTCAACACTTCCTGTGAAGACTGATTTTTTTTTTAAATATTTTTTAAATTTTAGAGAAATGGGATAATATTTCCTTCAACTTTTTATTAACTGAGAAGCAACTGTCTGGCCCATCTCTGTAAGCCTCTCCAGGCCAGCTTTTCTTCAGGAGTTGCTCAGAATCAGGCCAACTCAATTTCCTCCAAAGAACACAGGAGTCCTTCGAGCATACGGAACAAGGTGGGAAGTCATGTGGGATGTGCCCAGCATCACAGCATGTGACACAGGATATGTCCCGCCTGCTTAGGGCTAGACAGCAAAGACACACCGGATGCATCAGGATGTGATGATGATGTGGAGATGGGGCTTAGACTCCTACCACAGTGCTGTGAAAACCTAAATTTGTTCTTTAGCAGTGGCTCTGAGAAGTAGAGGCATGGCAAGTTCTGTACACTGGCATGCAGGACAGTTATTTGTTCTGTGCCTGTAACTCAGGGAAAACACTGTCTGGGCAAAGAGTGAGCTCTGACCTGGGGAATGCAGGATGTGGGATCCAACAGCTGGGCAGGGTGCCCAAGACCGGGCAGGGTGCCCAAGACCAGGCAGGTTTCCCTTGTTTGCCTGATTCCTAGGGAGGGTGCTGCACAGAACACAGTCCAGCCAAACATTTACATTTTGACATTGTCAGCATTTTACAAAGGAAACATATTCCTCCAGAAAATGAGTTCTTATTAGCAAAATACATTGAAATGCCAGCACAGCCACAATGCATTTTTCTAATTTCAGCTATGCACCTAAATTCTCCCTTTTCCATTTAGAATCATAGAATCGTCAGTGTTGGAAAGGACCTTAAAGATCATCTAGTTCCAAACCTCCTGCCAATGGCAGGGACACCTGCAGGTTGATCAGAGCCCCATTCAGCCTGGTCTTAAAAACCTCCAAGGATGGGGCTTCTCTCTGGGCAACCTGTTCCAGTGTCACACCACCCTCATGGTGAAGAACCAGCCCACTGATCATCCTTGTGTCCTGTTTCTAGACACATTCCATCGTGTCCATATCTTTCTTGTAATAGGGGCTCCAGAACTGGACGCAGTACTCCAGGTGGGGTCTCACAAGAATGTAGTAGAGGGGGTAGAATCACCTCCCCCAACCTGCTGGCCACAATTCTCTTGATGCAGCCCAGGATATGATTGGCTTTCTGGGTTGCAAGTGCACACTGATGGCTCATGTTGAGTTTCTCATCCACCACTATCCCCAAGTCCTTTTCTTCAGGGCTGCTCTCAAGCCACTCACTCCCCAGCCTATATCGGTGCTTGGGATTTCCCCAATCCAGATGGAGGACCTTGCACTTGGTCTCGTTGAACATTGGGAAGTCTGCATGGGCCCACCTCTCCAGCCCGTCCAAGTCCCTCTGATGGCTTCCCTTCCCTACAGCATGTCAGCTGCCCCACAGAGCTTGGTGTCATCATCAGACTTGCTGAGGGTGCACTCAATGCCACTGTCCACATTGCTGACAAAGATAAAACAAGACCAGTCCCGGCACAGATTCCCAAGGGACTCCACTTGTCACTGGCCTCCACTTGAACATAGACCCATTGACAGCCACTCTTTGCATGTGGCCATCAAGCCAGTTCTTTATCCCCTGAATTGTCCTTCTATGAAACCTGTATTTTATCTGCTTGGAGACCAGGATGTCATGCGGGACAGTGTCAAAGGCTTTGCTCAGGTCCAGGTAAATGGTGATGGTTGCTCTTCCCTTGTCTATTGACATTGTGACCTTCCCATAGACGACCACCAGGTTTGTCAGGCATGATTTGACCTTGGTGAAGCCATGCTGATTGTACAAAATCACCTCTTTATTATTCTGCTGCCTCAGCAGTGCCTCCAGGAGGATCTGCCTCATGATCTTACCAGGCACAGAGGTGAGACTGACAGCACTGTAGTTCTTGCTTCATCCTTCTTTCCCTTTTTGAATATGGGGATTATGTTCCCCCTTTTCCAGTCATTTGGGTTCTCCTCTTCTGCCTCTCCTGAACTCAGCTGTGACAGTCGTTATACAACACTGCAATGATCTTTTGCCCTCTCAAAGGCTTTGTTAAGTGGTAGATTATAACTCATTTATAGCTAGATAGCTATTCACTTATAAAGGGCCTAATTCTACTTTTACAATTCCCTTAATTGTGCGACACTGCATAGAAAAATATGCAAGTATTAAACAAATGGGGAGAAAGATAAGGTCAAGCTCAAACATCTGAGGTTCTCTAGAATAAAATGGAGTTATATAAATAGAAAATTATATTTTCTCATTAACAAGAAAGTTTCTTCATTTTCTTTTTGAGGCTTTGAATCTGCTATTCAAGACAGTGCGATTTTTTGTTTTCAGTGCCTAATTATGGTGTTTCTCAAAATCTTCTAATAAACAGTTTAGCTGCAACTTACTTGCTAGCAGATGGAGAGTGCTGGGATTAATGTTAGTGGGCAGATAATGAAAGCATTTCTCAGGCTGAAGATATCTCCAAAGATCAGTACTTCTGTTTTAATACCTAGTGGCCAAATTCTGCTTGCAGATTCCTCAGCATAAATCAATAGCAACTTTATCACAACCATGGGTATTAGAAAGGTAAAATCCTAACAGAAGAAAACAAAGCCTCAGGGGTTTTAAAGAAAATGGATTAGTTTAGGTAATTTTGAGCAACTATTCTCAAGAAAGCACTTGGGGATAGTTAAGTTTAATTAGGCTACAGATCGTTCTAGCTGTCGGTCTTTTTGTTTCTACTGTTTCTACCACAAATCTCTTTTCTTTTCTCTCACATGTACCAGGAGTAGCACTGATAAACCATTGTAACTGCTCATTTGACAAGGACAAAAGGGAGAGGTGACAGGGCCTTTCTATAAAAGATGTGTGAGTGGAATCACCCTTGTTGCTTTTGAATTAACTAGAGCTAAATCTTACTGCAAGAGGCAGGGTTGGGTAGGAAGATAGATACTTGTATCTATGAGCTGACCTGAACAAAACACTCTGTCTGCCTAAAGTGGCACTGGCAGTGTGAGAAGAGCTGGGACTGTGACTACTCCTTTCATCCAACCATTATTTCTGCCTGGGGATATCCCAGAGTGTTTTTGCTCCACTGGGACATGACTATATTCTTCACATTTCCCTGCTGGAACCTTTATGAAAATTCCATGTTTACCTGTTGAAACCAGCACAGTTATCATCAGTTTGGAGTCAACACAACTGTAGGAAGAAAACTTTAGTAAGTATTTGAAGTTTAGGAATAGTTTGCAGGTTGCTGGGAGATTTTTTCAATTATTTTAAATTTATTTGGGTTACTTTTTAATCAGTCAGAAAAATGTGAGTCTAACAGCAGTCAGAGTTAATTATATTTTATGTTTTCTGTATTCACACGCAATTTTTTTAACGTGTTGTCCTTGACATGGTGCATTTGAGAGAAGAACATGGCAAAATTCCTCCATTTCATATATAATTTATTGAATTTTTTTAAACTGTAGATTCCCTGAGTCGTTTTCATGTATAATTGAGTTTAACTTGCATTTGCCTTATTCTGAATTAGGAAATCTTGTAATGGATCAGGTCAGATTTGTACATGCTTGGCATCTCAATTAGAAGCCATTTCTAGGTCCACAAATTTTTAAAGTACCCTTGAATCTTATTAAAATGAAATTGAATTGCTGTGGTTTTTAAATCTAAACCTGAGGTTTGAATAGATGAAAATAGATACTTTCTGAGTATTATCTTACTCTCTCTTGACTTATGAAGTTCTTCCAAAACCCTTTCTGATTATATTGTCTGGACTGAAAGTATTTATGCTAGTTTTAAAGAAACATCAGGAAACCAGTAAACTACTAGGAAAACAAACTAAATATATTCCAGGCCTAACTGGAACCCTAACACTATTAGGCACTCTGAAGTATTTGCTGAGGAAATCCATTTAGATGCTTAGAGATTCTACAATACATAATACTGCATACCTACAGATAGCACCTTCTTTTGTACTCTTGCAAGGGCAGCTGGTCTTGCACAAAATGGGACAAAGAGCATAAAAATGGGTGCATAGAGGGTGCTAATTTGGGAAGATGTGAATTTGCTTTCCCAGTTTTGCTTAACACACAAACTCTCACAGTAGTTACTGAAGTATCCAAAAATAGGAGCCTGCAGCCCTAACTATAGCCTTGTAAAACAACTAGAAACCTGTAACGTCTCTCCTATTAGAGGGACTTGTAGTTTAGAAAGCTGATAATTTAGCATAGCACATTTCATGCACTTTCTATAAATTGGCAGAATATTTCAAAGCACAGTGGAGTTCAGCAATACAGTTATATCATTTTAATTATGAACCATCCCAGGTTTTATGAACTCAAATCCTTTTGGCTTAATTTGGAATCATATTGACATGCTAACAGAAGCAGAGATGATCGGGGGAAAAAGAAGGAAAAAGGAACTCTACAAGATACTAATATTCACATCAGCAAGCAATTCCAAAAGTTCATATATGGCATAACCTTGTACCATCAAAGTGTAAATACAAGGGAAAATAAAATTAGTAACAAAGGTAGCACTTGGGAATGTCACCGTGCTTATAGTAGTGTCAGCACTTCTATAGGACATTTTTTTTTTTTTTTTTTCTTTTTCATTGTAATTGGGTCTTAAGCAAATCCTCAGTTCTGCAGTTTGGAATTTCAAAAGAAATTTCCCTTAGAAAAATATCTGGAAAGTCAAATTGGTTTTGAATACTGAATAAAGCACAGTTATTTAAACTGCTTAAAATAGCCTGTTCTGATAAGCAATCACGGCACCTTCGTGTTCAACAAGGCTGCGTTCTGATATGGCTGCTCACTTATATGCTAAAAGTAAACTTTTGCTCTCCCATTCCTCCTGGGATTGATGTATCTAAAAGAGTGAAAATTTGTTCCTATTACTACTTTGTACAATTGAAGAATTACTCCATTTTCATTACCTCCCTTTGTAGAGTCTCCCCGAAGGTACTGGAGTTGCAAAAATCTAGAAGTCTAAAGAGACTTCAGAAATTTTGTTCTTGGCAGTAACATAGGAAAACCTTTTTTCTGACCTGTCACTTCATAAAAGATATTTCAAAATGCAGAGTGAGTGTATCTGATATAGAAAATCAGTATTCTAAGCAAACAAAGCACCAACTATATTTATTTGGAGCAGAATTATACTTCAGAGTTCTTCTGCTATGTGTCACTTTAACTGTAAAAAAAAAAAATAACTGTAACTATTAGTGTTAAAATATTTATATTCTGGGATTGCAGATTTCTCTGCATTATGGCACTTTTTTTTAGTTTAGAAGTTCAAAATTCCTGACAAAAGTATATATCAAACAGTGATAGAGAATTTTCAGAATTCACAAGAGTTCAGGATACTGAGAAAAGAAAATTTATGAAATCTGGCTATTAATATCACATGAGATATGAGATTTTGAAAATTAGGTCCTGAATTTTTTGTTTCAGCTTTACAAAACACTTATGTGCCTAGAGATGAAGAGAAACAGCTAGTGAGATTTATAGAATTGCCTAAACATTGCTCGCTAGTCAAGGAAAATTAAGCATGTAAACCAGTCAGATGATTCTGTAAATCATCGTAGATGTCCAGCTGCATATTTAAAAATAGAAAACATTTACAAATCAGTTCTTTTGGAGCTACAGCCTCTCATAAACTGTATCAGCTATTTGGCATCTCAGTATCCAGGGATGGATTGCTTTCAGCCTGGATCCCTATTTAAAGATGATGACAACTAAAACATCAGTTGTGATGTCACTGGTTACTAAATTGTTATACCATTTTAACTGATTACCTCCCCCAGACAAATTATATGCTGTTTACTATCACAATCTGGAAAACATATGAAAATATGTTTCTTCTAAGGGGTAGTACGTGAGCTACAAAAACATTTCATATGTCATGAAAATACGGTGAAGATTTTGAGATCTTTTCTCCACTGAGATTTTATATTCAGGTAAAAAAATGATTTGTGATTATTTTCCATATAATATAAAAGGACTTTTTCCTGTTTCACTTTCAGCTTTCTCATGCGTTGTCTAATATAGACTTGCTAGGAATATAGAAGGGGATGGCACATGTTTTGCTTGGAACAGATGCAAACTTGGATCTAAAATGAGAGGTGTGTTTTTTAAGTTGTTACTGATGACATATGGGCATGACAAATTCAGGACAGATTGTCATTTAACACCACCAAGAACCTTACCGTTCAAATGAGGCTGAATATGACCCTAACTGATTACATCACTGCCTGCACACATGTCTTTGTGTCCAGAAGGAATTGTTTCAACTCCTTTGGCATTGTGACAAATGCACAAGTTCACACAGGTCTCTTAAAAGAATGACTTTGATGACCTCTGTACTGTTGCAAGTGCTCTTGTGATGCTCTGTATTTCTTCATGCTAAGCTGTATCTATCTACATGTGTACAGCAAACATGCACGCAGAGAGTGTGACGAAAAAGAGGAGAGCACGAGATCCTTAGTCCTCTGTGATATTGAGCCTTACGGAAGTAATTCTAACATGGAAAACCCTGATACTGATATCTGATTCCCCAGTATTTAATTTCCAGTTTTTTGTGGTATAACTCAAGTAACAGCCACTCTGCCTTGACACTCCCAAATGATGAAAGGAGACCTCACACAGGCAATGTGATGATCAGACTTATTGGCAGCTCAGAAATGATTATTAGAAGAAAGGTATTAGGCTTTAGCTGCAAATCTAAGCTTTTTGCTGGATAGAGAGTCGCCTATAGGTGACTATGGATTAATGATGGAAGAGATGGCCACTTGCCATGCATCTGCTTTCTGGCTTGTAATCAGCTCCTTATCACCTTACTAGCTTAAGCACATTTCCAGAGAGAGCTGTGCTGACCTTTATTCTAGATTGACATGAGAAAGAGCTGTCAAAAGAAAGGGGGAAAAAAGGGAACTGCTCCTTAAAGAAGCTTAGAGAATGACCAGAGAGTTGTGTGAGTTGTCCAGCTGCCAGAGGAGAAGACAAAACAATCACCTGAGTGTCTGAGTGTGCACAGGATACCTGCTGCCTCCATGCAACTGCACATTTTGCTTGCATGTGAGACTAGTCCTAAGTGATGCTCTCAATTTCCATATTAAATCAAGGAATGCAGCCAAAGGTAAAAACCCAAAGTCTCCAGGGCAGGGAAACAAATCACTTTGACTTCTGAAGGAAATCAATATTAGACGGTGCATTGGTTAAAGCGTGGAAGCCCATGGATCAGTTCCAGATTCTGTGAGAAGAGATCTCTTAGGAATTCTTAGAATAGATCTTCATTATATTCAGCTTAGAAACACTTCCAGCAAGAGACAGTTAAGCTGGACAATTTTGCAAGTAGCTTGTCTTTTGGCTTAGAAACCAAAATATATTTTAGCATAATTTAAATCAGTCTGCTAAACCTGTGAACTCTGCCAGCAAACCCGCTGGTCTGCCTACACAATCTCCTACCTGGGAAAATAATGAGCAGAAGAACAAACCTCAGAAGTCCCCTTTCCCAATAATGAAAGGTTACAAGGCACTTGGATACCAGGTAATAGGAGATGTTATGTAAAATGATACAAGACCATCCTCAATTACATTCCAACTTACAAAGCTGGATTCTAGAAGACCACTCTGTGTCCTTATGAAATAATGTGAGATTAGAAGCAAATTCACGGTTGAGTTACAGGAATAAGTACTTTAAGTAGACAGAAGACACTGTATCGGTTTAACTACTCTTAAACAGTAAAAGGACAATCTCTTTTGGTTCCAGCTGTGCTGGTGCAATACGCTGCCACTCTCAATCTAATCCTCACTGCAAATCATCAAATTTCCTGTAGCAGAAATTATGCTGCCTCAGATCTGCCAAAGCTCAGGCTGCTCATGTGCCTTTTCCTTAACCTCTGTCAGACTAAATGAGGCACATAAGTTGAGACAGTTCAACAGTATGTTTTTTCACTAATCCTTCTAATTTTCAATAAAATGGGTTAGGGAGCACGTGCACAAGCAGTCCTGCTGGCAGATTTGTTACCTTCGTCACAGGAATAGGTGCCAGGACTGTTGAGATAGAACTGTTTGCAAAGTGAACCTCACATCTCACTCTTCTTCACTTACCTCTTGGCTCTTTTTTCTTTCAGTTTCATTGAAATCGTAAAGCTCTGGGCAGTCAGGAAAGTTAAGCCTAATGGTGGAGGAACAAAACCTGAAAAGAGAGAAAAAAATAAAGACTGTAATAAAATCTTACTTTGTCCAGTCCCACACTCAGGGATTGTGTCTGCTCCCATTAAATTAAAAAATCAAGAGCAAAATACCTCTTTTAACACGGATAGAGTTAACTTCAGAAATCGGGGAATAAACTAAAATTTCAAGAACTTTCAGAATCTTTAAAGAGACAGTAAATTCTGTATCTTCATCATGACACATGGTTTCATAATGAAACACTTATTAGAACCTAAAAGCATACATATACAGTCTCAAAGTCAAAAAGCATACAGAGATCCATGCCACACTCCATTTACACAAAAGCCTGGTTAAAAAAGGAGCAAGTCGCCATCTGCTGAACCATCTGCTTCATCAAAGTCCTGTTCTTCATTTACGGTCACTGGCATAGGAGCTTCCACAGGAAAAAACATTCAGTATCATCAGAATCCCCAAATAAATATTTAATACCTTCTAATACCACCCTCAGCTTAGTCACAGTACTGGTTTTAGGACAAAATTTTGGCTCAGAACATGGGTTTCTCTTAGCTGGCTACATACTTCAGGATTGAGGACATGTTTTAAAACAGCACTTCAAGTGTAGTGAATTGATCTGAGGGGTTTTACACTTTCTGCTTTAATGCTTGTCATGGGATGAGCAGACCATAACCTTGGCAGAGAACCAGTATGTGAAAATACTGTATTGTTTGAGCCTGTGGGATTGTGGCCATTTACAAAAATGGTGAGTTTTCCTGCTGATCCTGGTGCGCTTTCAGTTTAAAAAGGAAAATAAGCGAGACTTGCAAGCCATATATTTCTTTCCATATAACCTGGCAACTATATTATTTTTTTGATACATAATAACTATTTTAATCTAAGTGTACCTTAATGTTTAGCCTATTAAAGTATCTGAGCTCTCAGAAAGAAATTACTTTCCAGCTCTTCTCCTAAAACAAGCCATTTGTGGAATAACTGTCTCTCTGAATGTGGCGTGAGCTCAGAAGGGTGGAAGTTTCCTTGGACAGTTAAATATTTTGTCATCAGTTCACTCTTGTATCTGTCTTAGAAGCTTGTGCAGGCAGGCAGAAAGGCAAGCTTTATACTTTGATGCATTGAGAACACCTGCATATCCCAGGGATAGCTGTGTGCCTGTGTTATTTACTGTGCAAACAGCAGAAGATGGAGCAGACAGCTATTCCAGTACCTTTCTCTGTAAACATCCAGTAAACTTTTAATCCAAAGCAGGCCTCTGTGATGCTGACCAAAAATGGTGCATTCCCTAATTCACAGATGCAAATGCTACTACAGTGGTCAGATTTAGTGGAGATGGGAACAGGCATTATAAAGGGGTTAGGACTATGGCAGCAGAGAGATGTATTTTTGTTAGTGTCTGTGAAGAAGTTCCCACTCCTAGCTCTGTGCTTCACTCTCCCTCAGACTTTACTACAGTGAAGTAGCAAAATGGACCAAATGAGCATGTTTCTCTGCTCCAGTGCAAAGCAGATAAGTTAGGTTAAAAATCCCAGTCCAAAACTTTCTGCTTTGACACTGAGATGATGCCTGAGCTGTTATGGGGCATGTAGACACAGCAAAGTGACTTCCTGCGCTCATAGTTAGGACGTTCTGTACAGCCTTTCTTCTCATTCCCAAGTCATGTTTTCTTCACTTTACTATTTTTCCATTTATTTTAACTAAACCTACCTTGCCTTCAAACAATGAAGAATAGAAAAAATGTATTTAAAAAAATCCAACCTAAATAAAAACTCATGCCCTCAACCCAAAAACTTACTCTTCCTTTTGACCCTTCCTTTTCTGAATCCATTTCAGTGGATTTTCCCAACAGGGATTAACTGCAACAGTTAACTGTCAACCCAGGCACCATTTTCCCATGTAAATTAGTGTATTTATTATGGGATTGAAAATGACACTTGAAGAAAAGAGAATATTGGGTCCTTTCACCAGGTTCCTATAGCAACTCTGCACTCCAAACTGCACTCAAGCAGGTACAGCTTAGAGTAAAGTGGCCATAAATCTTTTACACTCTGACTTTTGTCTTCAGCTAGAGATTTGCTTGGTTTCATGGCACAAAGCCATCTAATAGAGGTTGCTGTGGTACATCACGGGCTGGCACAGCCCGAAAGGGATATTCTTGCAGAAAAGGATATGCTGTGGCTGACAGGCATTTCCCTCATCATGTTTCAAGGACAGGGGCTAAACAGCGGCCAATAATGTGCTGACATTTCATCTCTCTCCTACCTCAGAGACCCACTTACTAAGAAGAAATTCCCAGACACACGAATATTTTGGTGAATTTAGTCCCTGGAATGGCAGAATGAATCTAGAAAGGCTCTTTAACTTGGTGGGATTTATTTTCCATCATTTTGTAAGCTACTCCCTAGAGCTGTGCAAGGCAAAGGTAATGAGATTGTAAGCTTTCTGCAGTCGTATTTTATAAACATAAATTATAATACAATGTGTAAAGCATAAACTAACAGATTTTAAGTTCATGCTAATAATCTATTCCTCAGTACAAAAGGAAATCATTTGCATAACTGCATTAGCCATTGTTTATATAAATATTGTACAAATTTATCATAAACTCCCAGTCTTGAGGAATGATGAACTATGATAGCTATTATTGCTGGGCAATTCTCAAGGTACCTATTTACTAGAAAGACAATCAAGACTTCAAATGAGCAAAATGTATTTAGAGGGGCAGCCCAGAGCAACGTGCTCATTTAAAAGATGAAGGGTGAATGCTAATTGCAGGTAATAGCCAAAGCAGGCTCACTTTCCACAGCAAAATGATTTAGTGCTTCCATTAGAATTTCCACAAAGCTTGGAAACAAAACTGAGAAAACTGGCATGGAGCTGAGCACTGGCTGCAGGAACTGTACAGCTCTGCTTTGAGCACAGGAACCTGCAGAGGTGATGATAAGTGGATAATGGACATGATGAGCACAAAAACTCACTGCCCTACTGGTACAATTCAGGGCCATGGTTTATTCTTCTCTTGGAGAAAGAAGGCATCCAGGACAATATACCTGAGATGGAGAAGGTACACCCAAAAAGAGGCTATGGGGTTTAGTCTGTCCTTTCTTAACGGTGAAATTCTGCAGCAGCAAATATGTGGTAATTTTACTGTTTACTCCTGTAGTGACTGTCGCATTTGGGAACCTTTTGTCCTGAAAGATGGATTTGACTGGAAATGGGATATTTACCTTTCTGTCCTGAAACAATGTTCATATATTTTTTCCTTGCACACAGACTTGCCTGATTCAGCACCACTTTAATGAAAAAGAGTTAAGACTCTGTCATAATAAGTCCTCTCTGACTGAAAAAAAAAACCATGATCCATATTTCCTGATCATTTGATAACTGTCTCTCTCAGCCTTGGCTTCTTCTGAAAGCATATTTCACTGCCCAGCCAAGACGGCTGCACATATCCTAGCTTCTGTACTTTATAGGAAGGGTAAGGATAATAAGGGTATTTGTAGAGAGTAATAGGGGAGCAGCTCTTCTCAAAGCTAGGCAATTGGCAACATTCTCAGAAGAGCATGGCTCTGTATAACTATTTTATCCTTGTGCATATTCCAAAGATGTGGCAAAATGCAGCCCCCAGGTAATGAACCTTGTCACAAGTTCATAATTGCATGCTTGAGGTATCATTAAGTATCCTCACAGTCAAATGTCACCAAAATAAATTAATGCAATTCTGTTTTAAAAACAGATATTTAAGAATGTTAATTTTTCACATCAAAGATTTGTTACTACTGGTTTTCCAAATTACAGCTTGTTTTTGCTAGGCACGAAAACAAAGTTATTGCTGAAGAGTCACAGATGAAGGACAGGGAGCTGTCTGATGTTCCAGTTTCTGGTTTTCTACCAAATTTGCTTCCTGAATTTAAGCCATTTGTCTTGCATTGGCAATAAAGAAACCCCAAAGGTATCAGAAGTGGCACTGTCTGGCCTGTAGCATTACCATTACCTACATTAATGATGAAGAAATCTGAGTCAGGTTCACTGGCAACACCTAGACACTGCAGTGTAGCAACATTTGGCTGGAGTGAAGGGAAGAAAAAACCACATTTAAATGAAGTTCAAATTGTATTCCTTTTGTAAAGTAAGAGAATATTAAAATTCGATCTCTAAAGCTTCATTACTTTGTGGAATGGAATAAATAATTTCTTATCTTTTAACCAGTCCCACTTCAGAGGTAGTCTCTCCATGAGGAGCCTTAATTTTGAACAGCAAGGTCCCTTGTGAAGATTAAAATAAACAATTTAATTAAGCCATTAGGAAATAATTTCTGCTTCCTTTTCACACTTATTCAACTGCTACATTCATTAATTTTTGAAAATTCTCATTGTAAAGATCATAAGTCTTGGTGGAATTAAAGGCTAAAGAACTTTACAGAGCACTGCACTCCATCATAAATCATGCCAGGCTACTTGGCCAACCTCATTTTCCACCATTAGCAAAAGTGATATTGCTTCCTATATGATGAAACTATTTAACAAAATTAAAAATCCTTTGCCACCAATCCTGCAAATGTGTCATCATTTGAACCACAAAGATCCTTATGTAAAAATGGTGTTTCTTTTACTTTTCAAATATAACCTAGCAAAGGGCTTGAACTGGATGACTCAGGTATGTTCTTACCATCTCCAACTGCTCTGAATTTATTTAGCAACTGTATTAAACTGGAAGTATAAATGCAGCCTATAGAAAGTTCTCAAACTCTCATTGAAAAAGAGAATAAAAATAAATTTTTAAAATTTGAAAATTAAAATTTCTTGGGTTGATTTTGACAGATTTCCAGGATGACAGCTGTTTGGTCTAGATTTCTACAAAATGCAGCTGTATAGGACCTGGAGCTCAGGCAGGATCCTGAAATAAATGTCTTCAGTGACTTCGCTTATCAATGAAATATATACTGCTGTGGGTGAGATCTTTCAGCAGCACACAACACTGCATAGCAGATGAAGGAACAGTTGATCCAGCTAAAACTGCCAAGAAAATTTATGGAACAACCCTATTGCACAAGGCATCAGCTTTGTCTATCCTTGTAAGAAATTTTATGGCACCCTTATTGGCTTTAAACTAAACTGTGCCTTGGTCTATACGAGCCATACTGACTTTACTACAATATCAGAATCCTATACCCGTATCTTTACAAGAAGTTTCTTGATGTCTTTGCTGATAAACTGTCCAGAACTGGTCTGAGAAAGAAAAATTCTTCCTGCGTTGACTTGGGATGTAACTTTATTAGTTAACACCAAAGCTGCAATTGACCATGGTCCCAGAATTACTGGTCTGTAAAAGCTGTAATGAACATTTTTGCCTCCTGATGTCTTGCATTTTTCATATTTCAGTCAACTGTATGACGACAGTGCTTAAAGAAAGCTTTGCAGAGGCCACTGATAAAATATTTTAGTCATGTCAAATGTCATACTTGTAAAACACTCAAACTCTGTCCTTACCATTGATTACAGAATTGCTACCAAAAGCTGAATATTATGGATATGAAGTTCATAAGTCTCACTGCAGACTCTTGTAAAACTTACTGAAGTTTTCTTGGAGTTCTCAATCCAAGTGCTAGCATGCCACTCTCAATTTGAGAAGGCTCAGAGCTTTCACAAATGACAGTGCCATGATTCAGGCTTCTTTCTTTAAACCTTTCTGCATATTGACACTACAGTAAATGCCGAATGTCAGCGGAACTGCAACCTTCAATCCTGACTTGCTGCTACTGTCATCTATCATTATTACTGAACAACAGCAGTGCCCAGATCCCAATGTACATCAGGGTTTTAGAGCACAAATTAAGTGCACAGAAAGACAAAGTCTTTACCCTGATAAATAGTTTAAGTAGACAAAACCAAAATGGGATAAAAATATATAGATACCCAGAAATTTGGAGCAACTTGTCCAGGATTATAAAGCAAGAGTGGCAAAGCAGGAAATAGAGCCAGTGCTTCTGAGCATCTACATTATGCTTCAATAATAAATGTACAAATTCTTATTATGGTATGACTGGTATTCCCTGTTTGACAGACACCCAATAGAGACTGTTAATAGACTCCCAATAGAGTTAGTTGATGAGTATTTCATAATGCCGGTCTCTAACTGGCAAAAGGTTTTTTAACATCCTGATCATTAAATGCAGAGAGAAGTTATACATTTAGAAGGTAAAACAGAAAGAAAAGGGAAAAGAAGGCACAAATTTTGCATAGTTACAGTATATTGCAAAGACCATGTATGAGCTAGCTGCACAGAAGAATAATGAATCACACAGGATCTGCCTTCAACTCCTGCATGCTGCTGAAATGCAGTGATAGAAGGGGTCTATCTTTTAGATCTTTCACTTTCAGTGATACTGATCTGTTTCTCTTCCTTCCTCCCTGGTGATTCTTTCTTTTAAACATTTGTTTCCTGCAGAGACTTCAGCTTGCCCATGAAATTTCCTGTAGTATTTACATCGTATGTGATACTAGCAGAGATAGTAAGTGAAGCCTGCAATTCGAAATACTATACTCTCTTCACGCTAATGTCTCTTAATAGTCCTCCTGACACAAAAAGACCATAAAGAAGGGGAGATTAATTTGCTGAAGTACCAGCACAGGGACTCTTCTTTTGTGTGTAGAGAACTGGAGAGACTGCAGTGACACAGGCTATGGCCAAACTCCACTGTGCTGCATGTTTCCTCCATCTCCTGAAACCCACAAGGATCCGAGGGAAAGAACTAAATTGTACCTCCAAATCAGATCAATGCAAGCCAGAGACCAAGCAGATTTCCCATTTTTCTCAGAGCAAGGACATGTAAATGATGCCTGGAATCCAGGCTTTTCTTCTGCCCTTAGCTTGCAATAAGATCTCAGGGGTAAGATCAATTTTGTCACTGTGTAATTGCATTGACTTCTATGGACTTGTTTCCGCTTTCAAAAGAAAACTGGGTCTAAGAATTCATATTTGGTAAAAAAATACCCTAAAATATTCTAGTAGGCCAACCCTGCAGTCCCTGGCACTGCTTTTGATGGAAATTTGCATGTGGATACAAAAGCACATTTAGACGTTATTAGTTAGATTTAAGACTAAATGTAAAACATCTGATTTAACATTACACACTCCCATGAGTTTTGTTTGTTTATATGCATAAGCAAAATTCAATGATTGCCTGTTAACATATTATTCAAAACATAAAAATCAATTAAAATAATTTTCTACAATTCACTCATAGCCAAATGCTGACACGGTTTAAATTGGTTCACTACCTCCCTCAAAAGCAATGGGAAAACAAAGCTAAAGATGAATATGGATTTAACCGCTTGAAGAAAAAAATCTTCAAGTGCTTTTCCTCCCACATTACAAAGTAAATGAAGAACAATGAATAATTAAAAAGATTGGTCAGCTTTTAAATAAGTTTTGCTCATACTTGCTCTAGATTAAATAAATCTATATTGATAATTTAAATAAATTCTATTTTTAGAGGATTTAATAAAACTGAATGTAGCTGGTAATTAAGGAAATAGGAGTTCTAGCACTTGCTCTTTTTTGTATTTTCTTGCAGGCAAAGAATACACAGTTTATTACAGCCCAGGCCCTGCAGACCTTCCTGGTGTGAAAAAAAGCATCTGTGGCTTGCAAAACCCTGTCACTACAGCTGCAAAAGATTCTGCTGTCAGGATAAACCCCAGGGCTATCCCCTGGGGGGGTCCACGCAGAGTCCACACAGGCTTCAAATTTTCATGGAGACAACTGCATTTCCCAGAGAGTCTTATCTTTTTTTTTTTTGTAGATTGTGACACTCCCTGGAGTTTTTAGGTTGTGTTTCCCCCTTCATAATGGATTAAAAGCATCCTCTCTAATTCACCTCTTCCTTGATGAACAAGAGGTTTATCTACTCCAGACACAGCAGCATTGGGCCTGTGAAGTAGGTATGATGTAGTAAAGACTAAGCCAGAACTCATATTTCAAGACTAAGAGTTGTTATCTTTCATCGATATGTTTTGTTCCTCTTTTTTGCATAGAGGGATATATCTTAAAAAGCACTGAACTCTCCACTGATCTGACATTTAGAAGCCAGTGAGAACCTATTATTAAGTAGGAATTAAGATTCAGTAAGAAAATCCTTTTCTTTTTTGTGACTTGACTAGCTATTTTAAGTAGGGAGGAACTTATTTCAGTAATCAAGAGAAATTAAATGGTTGGAACACAACAGATGATTTTCAAAGGCATTTTTTAACAGCAGGAGTTAAGCACTTATGTATCTTTATAGATCTGCCCCATGGTAATGAGTAATAATATTAACCTGTGTTGGAAATGGGAAGCAGTGATATGTTTCCAGGATCAGCCAGTCCCAGGTAGGGAGTTGGGCTACAACTGAGAAAACTTGTTTCTACAGGGGAAAGCTGCTTCTGCTTCCAGCTTCTGCTCTGTAGACCCATCCTCATCTCAGCACTGTTTCACTCTTTCTCCCCCTATTTCAAGCACTCATTATTTTCCACTTTTTCCCACTCAGGGTAACATTTGAGAGAAGGTTCTTATTCAGACATGCTTTATTTATTACCTAATATACCCTATAGTAAGTCTACTGCAGTCCACATTTCTCTTGTACCCTTGACATATGTCCCAGCCATTTCCATCTTTCATGATCTTTTGAAAGATGAAGTACTACTGCACGGTGACAGAACTTTGTATGTCTAATAAAAGTATTTAATATCTCAGATATTTCCAGATCATGAACTCTTTGGTTTCTTATTCACTTAGAAATACCTAGTCAAAGACCTCTCCAGCATGATGAAATTCATTCCCAAAGCAGCTTCATATGTTAGAGGATCAGACATTATGTAGCTAGGACTCAGTCTTGTAGAATGTCATAATATATTCCAGGAAGTTTTGTGACTCAAACTCCACTAAAATTTTACACCAGTGCAGCTTCTCATATATTAGATAAACTTGAATACATTTAAAATTACTTGATCTTTTTGTTTTCTGTTGTCTGCCTCATCCTGTCCCTGAACTATGATTTGCATCTATATAGCCAAGCTAGAAGGGTATATGAGCCTTGGCTGAGGGTGTTATTAATACATTGGTATTACCTCTAAAGTCTGAAGCTATCATTTCACATTAATGAGCAGAATTGCTTAAGGCTGCTCAAGCAGTGTTTACCCCATCCTTAACCCCAGTCTGTATCTGCTTGTGCCAGCACAGGTATCAGGGCACTGTACAATAAGCCACAGGGAACGTGTGCATGGGGAAGTGATTTTTCCTTTCCCTGATGTGTTTTGCCATGTAACCAAATGCATAGAAAGACTGATGCTGCTGTGGGTACAAATTGCCAAGGGAAAATCATATCCACTGAAGAAGTGCATGTGGAAAGACAGCCTCTGATATTCTGAACTTACTTTCTTGTTTGTTGGTTTTTTTTTTTTTAAACCTGGCTGATACAGCTAAATGTTATTTTATAGACTTCCAGAGACCCTTGGCAGGTTTTTAATTCTGGTTAAAAATGTCGTGCTTTTCCCTATGAATTACATTTATCCAGATCCCTACTTGTTATAAATCCTTGTCACTTGCTGCATATCAATGAAGCAATAACAATATGCAACAAGTTAATAAATGCCACAGGCAAGGAGAGATTTAAGCAACAGCTTATCTTCAGCTGCATGCTTCTTCATGAAAGGCAATAGGGCTGAAGAACATGTGTAGGTGGTTTGCTGAAGCATGGCTCAGAAAGTCAGACCTGAGCTTCCTCTGCAAAACTATCTGAAATTATACAGATTAAAATGTGGTACAAGAGCTTAGGGAGAACCTGGGAAAAAGCAAGCAGCTAAATACCATGTTATGGGTTTTCATCTTTTTTGTGGAGTAGAATTAACCGATTTCCGTGCTTTTGGTAGAATACTCACTGAACAATCCCTTTAGAGAAACAGAAATTGAATGGGCAGCCAGTTGTAAAAATAATTGCTCAACCTTTATCCTTTCCAGCTGTTTTTTGAGAATCTGAAATTGAGAGCCCTCCTTATGCTAAGCATGAATTGATTTGTCTAAAATTGAATTAATTTAATTTGGGAACAGTCAGGTTTGAAAGCAAAATGTTACTTGACCCAAATGTATTATCTTGATCTCTGACTTTGGTGTAAGTGCAATCAAAAACCAAAATACCTGGATTTTGAGGATGATTATATCTACACATGAGACCAGTACTTTTTTATATTGCCAGCAGCAGAAGCTGTTTGCTACAAAGACCTTTAGACTAGCAGCTTTAATATAAAAACAAGACACACAAGTCCCAGAGCTCCATTTTCTTCTTAGATACTGGGTAAAATGCATAACCTTTCCATACTGAATTTTGACATAAGAGGAAGAAATGTACTTACAAGCCCAGATGACATCGATACTTTCACACACATTATTAGTTTAGTAAAATTCTCTTTTTAAAACTTCTAACACAAAAAGGATCCAAAATACAAAACCCATGCAGATAAATTGATAGTATAGAGACTGTAAACTGGCCTTACACATCAAAAAAAGCATCAAATTATCTATCTATTATAGAAAACAGCAGTATGAGAGTTAAAAGGAGGAAGTGTATTCCACAAGCGTATATGAATTTATCTACAAGACCATGGTTGTGCAAGTTAATGTTTAATATTAAGTAAGATTGCTAAACTCTGCAAGATGACAGTGAAACGGTGTGATTTTAAAGCCACCATTCAGGCAACTGTTAAACCACTAGATCCAAATTTGTAGAAGGGCTAAGAACTTGCCCTAGCAAACTAAGAGTGCTTAGCAACTTGGAATTCAGGTTTGAGTTTGGCCAGACTGCAGAATTACAGCATATGTTAACATGCAGCCGTAGCATGTTAATGTCTTTTTTCATCATTGGCAAACAGTAATATGCACAGAACTGGATTTCTTCTATCTTTTCACCTGCTAATCAACAGTGATCATTTCCACTGACATACATTACAGCAACACACAGTATCCCAATATTAAAGGCCTACTGCCTTAGCATCTGTACACACACACTGATTTCTGTCATGGCTGCATGTTCTGTGGTTGGTTCATATGCACAGTAAGTGCAAGCAAATTTGTGTCTTCCTCATTTGTTAGCATTGTGAACCCACCATGTGACAATACAGCATAGAAAAGCATTTCTCTCGGTGTGGATCACAAACTCTTTTGGTGTTCAGAAAAACATCAAGGTATTGACACCATCCAAAAAACAACTAACTCTCTTTAATTGCTGGCAGCATGGTCTAGCTCAGTGTTGGTGCAGTTACTCAGTGCTAAAGGCAATTAAAGCTAGTCAGCTAGTCACAGGGTAGCACAGATATGACAGTTGCTAGAGACACGTGAGGACAGAGTTACATAAAGATCCATGAGCTGAAGATTCTTGCAAATCTTTGAGCCACCCTTGTGTAAGCTTTCTCAGCAGCCAGAGTGAAGTTTCCAAAGAGAGAGCTTCTCCCAAAGGGTTTCACAAAATACTTGTTATATAAATCTTGTATCAACAAATCTTTCCTCTATAATATGTGTTTAAACTCCCCAGGCCCATTCTGCCTTTTTATTAATGGTTTGGGCAGCATTTTGCTAAAGAGGGTTGTTCAATTAGAAACAGTATCTGGCATGTCCATCCACTTTTTCTGAAGTCACTGTATGCCTGGAAGCCTTAAACAACTATTTTAGGTATTCCTCATTACCATGTAAAGGAAGTAGGCCTGCTTTGAAAAAGAATAGTGTTCCTAGGTAGGAAAATAAAATGGATAAAGAGTAACAGACAGGTTTTTAATTCTTACTGAAAAGATCAGACACAATTCTTGCAACTGTTAATAGAAGCAGCAATAAATAATTATTTAAAACACTAGGACCTAAGCACATTTTGAATATTTTACTGATGAGGGGTGACCTGAGAACCTGGAAATATGTTGCCAGTTTGGGGTTTTATTGAATACTAAAAGAAACCCATTGGTACTTGTTTCAGTTATTCAGAATTAGGTACAGATGATTTTAGACTCCTTAAGACACAAGAACATTTCTCTTTTCAAGTCTCGTTAAAATCTATATGTGTATTTCAAGCTCTTTCCTATCTCCTGCTAGCTTTTAGTCTTTTTTAATGAACTCTTCACTAATTGGTAAAGGTCCTTTCCAATTTGTGACATGTTTTTGGATTGTTCAACAGATCTAATTAGCATTAAGTCACTTTATATCTGAATCAAGCATTTTTCTGTTCCTCTATCTTCCAGCATTTAATTAATTAGTGCCGATTAATGCCTTTAGGACATTATTAAAGTTTGTCCTTTAACCTGGAAGTTTGAATCGATGGTCCCTGACTCTAGAAACCCATTGTCTGTGAACTCAGGGTAGTGAAAGGGAGAAAAGGAAGGATGGCAGACCTGGAAGTGCACAGAAAGGAAGTGAGACACTGAAGAGCAATTCAATCACCAGGCTGAGCTGAAGACTGATGTAGTGTTTGAGGAAAGGTGGCTTTCACACCTCCCATTCAAGGCTGCAGAAGGTATCACAGACTGCAGAAGTCCTGCCCTTCCCAGCATCATTGGCAGATCCCAGCCAAAACTACCAAGCCTGCAGCACTGTGTGATCTGGGAAAGAGACTCTGAATCAACTTTTAAGAATACACTTAAGTGGCCACAGAAAGGAAATCTACAGTGAAGAACAAGTTCTACACATTCAGGAAATACCATCTATATGTGCAAACCGATAACTTATTTATTAGTTCACTGGCTCACTCTTAGCCAATTATTAACAGTCAAAATAACCTGTGGCACATAGAGGAGGCAGTCTGACATGGTGGGGAAGATAAATAGTTCCCTAGATAAATAATTTCTAGAACATGCAGTATCTGAGAACTGATTCAATGAATGCTCATTTGTTGGCCAAGTATGAATGAACAACAAATAATTCAACCCAAATACCCTCACCAAACAACACATGGTAGATTTTTATTTGTAAAACCTGAAAACCATCCTATTTTGTTCTCATTTCACTGGATCTAGTGCTCCTTTTTCCCTTAGAGAGCACAGAAAACAGTATGCTTTTGTCTGAAAACACTGTAAATCAAAACTGGGAAAAGAAAGCAATAGTGAATGAGAAGAGGTGCTTTTTCAGAGACCATTTCCTTCCACTGCTTTTTTTGTTTTTGCTTTTAGCAGAGTCTGTGTCTCAGTGGATAATAATGTTAAAAGCTGGATGACACCCACACACAGCATCCCAAGTCTGACATACCAAAGATAACTCAAGGAGCAGAGACTCCCTTCTGAGCTCTGAACCGCTACATCTGTCTCAGTCCTTTGGGCTTTTTCATTCTCACTCAGCATTTATTTCCTCTCCTTGTATCATCCATCAGTCTGCACAGAAACAGTGTGCAGTTTGAGCTCAGAAACCCCTTCTCTTCCATAAAACTGCTCAGACAGCTGCTTGGCTAGAGATGACAGAAACCTGCATTACAGGAACTGAAGCAATGGCAGAGCTTGCATTGAGAGAACAATGTGCTACCCAAGTGTTGTTGTGGCCACTGGTGTGGGCCAGCCTTGACCCAAGTACTGTGGTCTGTTTGAATCTCAATGTCAAAACTAAGCTGGCCAGTATCTTACCTCATCATCACATACTTCAGCAGCTGAATTCATCTACTGAAACTGGGAATTTTATCATCCACTTCAGTTCAAAGACTGTGCCTACATTGCCTCAAGGGGCAAGCAGAGTACACGCCAATCTGTTCTACTTGTTCAAAGCAGATATATTAAAAGGTAAAATCTTGCTGACTGACAAATTACTTGCTATGTTGTTTATTGTATATCAGCTACTTCATAGCTTCTTCTTTTGTTCAAATTTGGCTCAAGCTTCCATCCACAAAGAAAGTTTAGAAATGTACTTGGAAAAAATACCTCTCTTCTCTCCCAGTGCCCACTGCTGCCAGCTTTTATGATTTGACTGAACAGCAACCCAAAGCTCAATCCAAACCCTCAAGGCTGTTATTTTTACATTTCATAATTCTTGCACCATTTTGGGGGTTCCCAAGTGCCTGGCAGTCATTTTCAACATCTGACGCTGGCAACACTGCATATTGCATGCAGTATCTAAGCTCACATGAGCTGGATCCTTCTCAATTTAAAGGAAACTGATTTCAAAGCATATTCAGTAAAGTGTTCATCTAGAGACTGACTTTTATGACTTCCCTGATAAAAAAACAGTATTCCACAATCAGGCCAAAGCTCAATGGTTTATTTTAATTGGCTTTGAAAGGGAGAGCAACTTATCAAGAGTTAATATTCTGAAGGAAAGAGAATTCAGTGGGAGAACAGCTGGAGGAAATTATGCCAATGGATGAATGACTAGTTTAGTTTGACTGGTACTTCTTGTGGCAAAAGAATGTTAAGCAAGAGGATTGATCATTTAGACACATTACAAAAAAATTAAAAATAGGCAGTTAAAAAATAATCTCTTCACTAGTTCCTATCATTGATTCTAAACGTTTCTATCTAAACAGGAAAACTTCTATAAGTTCCCAAGACCAGAAATTTGTCCAATCCTTATAGGCTTATGTCTTTCCCCACACAGCAAGATACTTGAATTTAAAATGTTGTGTTACTTAGCACTTCAAATTTTGGCCATATTCTCATTCTAATTAATTTCAAAACCAGGTTTTGACTATGCAGCAAATGAGATAGCTGGTTTGTTAGGATAGCACTGCAACATTCCATTACTGCCTTTCTGTGCTAAAAGAGGAGTCAGTCATGGCATGCTGCAATATTGCCTCTATTTTTAAAATAAGCAAAAATATATTTCTGCATTTTTTATATTAGACTGAAGGGATCTTTCCAGTTCTGCTCAGTATAATTCTGGATAGTTCCTCTAGCTCTGAACAGGAGCTTTTATAACAAAGCAACAGATAATTCACAACAAAAGACTTCTTTCTTTGTTTATACTGTTGCTTGGTTTGCTTGATGCATGGGGCAAAATGCAAGTGTTAGACATGCTGCAATATCTTAATGTGACACTGGTTAGTCAGTGTCAAAAAGCTGGAACCAGCAGAAAAAGAATGAAATTAGGCATCTTTTTATAAGTTTTCACAACTCCTTCACACAGATGCTATTTGGAGGTTAAGCTTACAATGCAGACTGCATGGCTCCCTAGCTTGGGGTAGTTTGCACTGCTCTGGGCATGTGAATGTGCCCAGCTGCAGCAGAGTCATTTGTCAGGTGGAATAAACCTACAGCAATTCAACAGCCAACAACAGGTTTTGCCCCTGGTCAAAGGACGTAGCCAAAAAAAATGGGCATGGGAGAAATTACCATTGCTTTCATGTCTCATGTCTTTCCAATTGCTATACCAGCATCTTACAGTCCTTTACATTTTCAGTGATGACTGCAGCCATCATATTACTATAATTCGTCTACATGATCAGACCTCTAGTGATAGGCAAACAAGTGATTGTTTTCAACTAACTTTTCCAAATATGCATACACATTTTCCATTAATTATGACTTTTCCAGAAATGGATTCATGGATAAAGTCTACAACTAAAATAGAAATAATTTACTCTGGTGGTTTAAATGACGCTTTATGCTTCTTTTTAGAATTGCAGATTATTGCAGAAGTGATTGTTGGTTTCTTAAACATACCCCAGACAACTTTCACAAATAAATCTTAATTTGCAACTGCACTTTCCTGGGAGATGTTCAATATTCAAAGTCTGATGTGAATTGATTAAAAATTCCAGTCATACAAAATAGATCTTTGTATTCTAATTAAAGCAGTTCTAAATGAGAAGTTTGGTGCCATGTTTTATCAAATTAAAACTTTCATTCTGCAGAGTCCCTTTCAATATTAGTTTTATACTACTGCTTCTGTCAATAAAATAGTTTCTCAGCATATCTATGAAAATGGAGCATAAGAAATATAAGCATTGTTGAAAAAAGTGGATTAAGAATTCATGTTCATATTTATGGTTTCAGTTTCATGATGTTAATTTAGGATACTTTTTTCCAATAGGACACAAATAGGAAAGTTGTCCTAAGTTATTTGTTTACAGAGAACCTAGAATATTATCAGTATAGTTATTGATTATACAACAATGTTCAAAGGTTCTCAGAAAGCACAGACTTTAAGAAGAGATGATACACAAGGATATACACACAATATCAAACCGATAAAAACAGGTGTTTGCAGTTCTGTGAGGCAAAGATGGATTGCCCTGCCCTTGGAGGAAGTCATCTTTTTGTATAGATACTGCCAGACTTTTACCATGCCTCAGAAATCATTCTAAAGCACAAAACTGGTTTGCCTGAAAGGGCATCACATGGCATTTGCAGTATTCCCCATGGGCAGAGCACTGCAAGGGCTTGCCTTGCACGGCTATTTGAAGAGCCAACAATTCATTGATTGCTCAGTGCTGTGAAGGCAAGTGTTATCTTAGTGCTTACTGTTTCTTGAATTTAAAAAAAAATATTATTTGCGCCACCTCCACCCCTGCAGCACTGCAGGTCTAGCAGAGGAGTGTGCCTTTTGGAGATGCTTCAGGGCACAGACTTCTTCAGAGCTAGACGCTGGATTCAGCTTTCAGGGCATGTGAAGTCACTGCCATTTGTGGCTACATTTGAACAGTTTGCCTCTCTCATTATCTGTTTTTTCTTGTTGCAACTTGACTGTATCAGTGAGTAAGGCTCTTGATTATTATTATTTTTTTAATTTATCTGTGCTCATATAAACTAAATCCAAAAGGCTGGAGAGAATATGCATCTGTCTGTGAAGGCCTTGCACAGTAAACCCCTTTCTGAAATACATGAGCCAGGACAGAGCTCTTCCTAATTTTCAAAGAAGTTCTGACATACATGCTGGATGTCTAGTGAAGAACAAGGCTCAGTAAATGGGCATGGCTTATTTCCCATGATGATCTAAGGGACTGGGATGTGTACAAATCAAGTCCCATGGAAAGACCTGTCCTTCTCCTAGATTCATCTTCCCAATCCAACACACACTCCAAGAACACAGCCATGTCTTCCATCCACATACAAAGGAAAGAGGATGAAGCTATCGCTGCCACCCCTCCACCAAGATATTCTGCCACGTCTCTGATAAGTAGTATCCCAGAAGCATGTCTGCCTTGGAGACATACTACCCAGAATGCCAGGAAAGAAGAGATAACCTAGAAGAGCATTGCTTTCGAGGGTATCATTGACATTATTGAAACTGTGTCTCTTTACCTGCTTTACTTCCCAAAGTTCCTCATTCAACTTCTGTCTAATCTTAAATATTCAAATATTCAAAATGAAACATATAAACTCATTAAATTTAATCCCTATACTCTTCTACACAAACTATGTGTCCTGCTCTCAACCCTCCCTTATAGGCAGGCAGGCTCTGGATGTGGATCCCAGGGAGAGTTTAACACAGCTTCAAGATTTTGGGTGCAGGGAACTTTTCCATATTCTGCACAATGCAAGGGAAGCCTTATGTTGCAGATCATCTCTACACCTAGAGACCTGGATACAGAGAGGCATCCAAGAAAAGAAGCACTTTGGCAAGGATTTTTGCTATTAGCTTTCAAGCATCAACTGAATAAGCTGTCTGATGGGGTTTTTTTAATCATTGTGAAAAGGTTTTTCAAGCATTTTGAAACCACTAAGAAATGCACTTGCTGGATTTCTGTACAGATTCCATTTTTCACTGCCAATGCATCCTATGTTGCCAAAGCTTTGCATATTTTGTAGCTTTTTTGCTTTTAATGCATTTATTTGAGTTTCAGTATGATTAGCTGATAACAACAAATTCCTTAGGCAGTCTTATAACCAGGTTATATGATGATCTAAAAAAAAAAATACAGGATAACTGAAAAGGACAATCTTCAAGATAAAACAATAATCTCCTTCAGAAGTATAAATGAACTAACTATGGTGACAGTGAAGATGATGTCCAAATGTAGTCCAAGACCATTATTCTGACCAATTTCAACCTAGGCATCACAGAGGAGAGACTTGAGAGAGAGAAAGTGACATCAGTGTGTGGGAGGTAGGATAAATCATTTTAGATTAGGAAGCATCAAAGGAGTAGGGCTGGTAGAGGGATTGTGCACACTCCTACCAGTCCCTAACACAATTCAAAAGTAGACTTCACTTGGTGGTGGAATGAGAGGGGTACAGAAGTCTGAGTCTTTTAGGTATTTCTGTAACGGGTTGAGTAGAAATAAATGTTGCTCTAAGGAGGCATAGCTGTACTATACCTCTCTGATGGGTCGTTTCCAAAGCAACTGACTGATAACGCCTTTGATCCATCCTCAGTCTAGGCTTTGTACCAGTAGCATGTCTTTCCATTCATTGCACTGCTCCTTCAAAGCTACCAATTCCCTTTCCCATTTTCTGCACGTGGGTCTTTGCCCTTTTCCTTCCTTCTCCCTTTCCTGTGCCCAGCTAGGATTGCTGCTTCCTCCAGCTTCTTCAAAACATTCTTAAACTGCTTGCTTATGCTTCAGTTATTTTAGACTACATTTCTGAACATCAAAACCTATCAATCACAGAATTTCCAGTTCCTGAATAGATATGTCCTAGTGTCTGTACAAATATACATATAAATGCCCTGTTTAGTCACCAAGCATATGCACCCATGGACAGGACATCATGGTGTGTGTCTGATTTGGCAGTTTGGTCAGGTGCTGTTTTGTAAAAGAAATTTTCCATAACAGAGATTTATATGCAGCCTTGATGCAGACCACCCGCTTTTTCATGCTAGAGGTATCAGAAATACACCCAAGCCATTTAACTCCAGAACCACTGGCCTATCATAGAGCGTGAAGGATACATTGGCATAGATCATAGCAGGCCACAGCCTTTCTAGTGCAAATACCCATCAATCAAATAAATGACCATCTGGGGGGTCGGGGAGAAGGATGGAGACTGAAGCACTTGTCGGTCACTGTGGGAGCTACAGGAGAGGGTGACCACAAAGTGGGAAGCAGAGGGACAACTTAAGAAGTCTGATTTCTTCTTTATGCAAATTCCAAAATCATAACACCATGCCATTCTAGGACCACAGTTACAAGAAGTCAGTACCATTCTATGCTATGGTCACACCACTTTCATTTAGAAATGGTTTATGGAAATGATTAGCAATGATTTTGAGATCAATTTCTGCTTCAGCCCCTCTGACGTTCATTGGCAAAGGCCTCTGGCACTCTCGGGGAGTTTTGCAAATGCAGCATTAAAGCTTTTATACCTCCTGTCACTAGTTATCACAGCTCTGAGACTGCATTTTTGCAAATGGAAGGTAAGGGGCTGGATTCTGTTTACCCACCCAGTGCTAGAATACCACAAATTCAGAATGGCTTCAGCCTTGAGCATGGCCACAGGCAGCACATCGGAGACCTCAGCTGAACTGGTTTTCTGCAAGAAAAAATTAACCCCATCTTTCTTGAAGAAAATTACATAAAGTATATAGTGGTTTTGACAAAGTGGTTTTGAAAGGGACAAAGGGACAAAGACGGAAGGCAGTAATGAAGCCAGAGGTATTAAACTAGGGAAGGTGAGAAAATGGCAACAGGGAGAAGGGAAACAGAAAGGAAAGAGGACAGAAGAGTTTGGTGAATGCAGTGACCGCTATGCTGGTCAGAACGAAACAAGTGTTTTCTCTCTCTCAATGAATGGATGAAGGCCATAGAGACAGTAGGGAGCAAGGAGATGAAAGAGGCAGACTTGGCAGGAAGATGTCTGTACATGGAGGTATGGAACTGGCTGAGATAAGCAGAGCCTGGCCTCCAGGCTCAGTCGTCACTCTCTGCTCTTCTTTGCATGCTGTTCTTGTACTGTGGCAGGGCTGAGTGTGTAAAGGGTTAAGAAGGAACTGCATCATTTTAGAGCCCCTGCACATTAAAGGGGCTTCAGTGCTCTGTCAGCAGTCTTTCCTGGAAAAGAAAAGCAAGCTAAGCTTCAAATGAAAAGACTTGAAAGAAGCTGAAATCTTGTATTTTGGAAATAGCAGGAAAAAACTTTTCAATTATTCTGTAGAAAATAATCCCCTTCTGCTATCAGGAATTATATTAAATCATAACTAATTATACTAAAAATATATTTTTCTTGAGCAAACTGTTTGCTTAATGTCATCCAGCTTCATCTGCTACCTGTTACTGTTGTGCTCAAGAAATTAGATGTCAGAATATACCAGCAAATACTGAACAGAGAGGATTCCTTAGATGGGGCTGAAAGATTTGTAACACAATTCCTCATGTTTGTAGGAATAAAAAAACCTCTAACTTTAAATTATTGTACACAGAAGAAAAAGCTAGAAGAGATTCCTTATTACTTTCTGCACTGGTCTTCTGAGAAGAGCCTGAGAAAACACCAAAGTGTGGATTAAAACTCTCCCTGATTACAGAGGTTGATTAATGGCCCTAAGACATGGGATAAAATGAAGATAACTTAAAAATGAATGAACAGCCCTATTAGCAGACACCAAGAATGATGTTCCAAAGCTGGAAGGATGAGAAACAAATCAGCTGTGTACACATAAAGCGTGCAGTGGCTATGGCATGTTTGAACACCTTCCTTGGAAAGCTAGTTTCCAGCTGCTGTGGGGCTCAGTAGCCCCCAAATGTTTCCTCAGAGTAATACTGTTCATAACGGTGGCTGTGTATCTACTGAACAGAGCAGAGCAAGTGTTCAGACTTAGCAGCCAGCCTTCAAAGGAAGGTAACAGGACTGATGAGAACACAACTGACAAAAGTATGTGCCAAAATATGAAGACATAAAATCAATACATGTAACAGAACAGTGCCAGGTATCATACTTGTCACACCTAATATATGGAGGTGTTGTAGGGTTTCTATGAAGCACTGATTCATTAAAGAATACATGTACACACTATCTCCTAATCACTTGTTATTAATATTTATAGTGATGTATCTTTATAGGTTTGAATTTTATATTCTTCTGGATAAAAATCTGAGGGAACATTATGTTCATGAAGAGCTTAACAAAGCTGTAATTTCAAAATAACTTTTTAGACATTCTTTTAATGGTAAAAGCTGTAAAGGCTGCTAGTTAAAAAATACGATTGTTTAGTTAGATACAGCAAACAAGTAATACATGCTCAGCAAAGCAGATGACTTCTTTTCCTCTCTCAAACATGCTGGTCAAATGCGGAAAAGTAAACCCTAAAGAGACTGGGGTTAACTTGACTGTCAAGGAAGAATATTAATTGATGAAATCACTTTTTCATCTCTATTAAAAAATGCAGGAAGGTTATTTACTTTGCATGTATAAATAGCACATTTTATTGTTTTATTTTAACATTTCTTTCCCACAGACCACCTCCAAGAAGGTTTCCATAGAAACCTAAGAAGAAAAGCAAAGAGGAACAAATTTTGCTCAGTTTATATTGATTTCAAATACCACTGCACTTACACCAGCCATGTATCTTCTGCACACATTTTTATCAGCTAGAAATTCTAAGTGTTACAGCTGATTAAAATAGCAATTTAGATTTAGCACAGTTATGAAAAACCCTGTTTGCAGTTCAGTCTATCACCTACCCAAGTTAAGGCATTGTAGAACATCAAAGACGAGCAATTTTTTAAGCAACTGTAATGAGCTCTATCAAGATGAAGATTGCTTCAGAACAACTACAGTCTTCCATCCTCTCTATTCTTCCCTGTTCTGATTTATGGTACTATAAACAATATATTAAATCTTTGCATAGGCTTCAGAGAAGAGTCTCTTCTATTTCTTAAACTGCCCTGTATTGGTGATTAACATCATGATTTCTCCAGACAGCTTGACCTCTGCTCCTTCCGAGGGATATGACTTGGCCAATTGCTGGGAGTGATGCAAAGTCCCTGACAGCACTGGGTCACATGCTTTTTGAAACTTTAATGTCTTGATTTCTTTCCTTGAAAGTGCATTATTTATTGCACGTTGCTTTTTTTGCCTCTCACATTTTAGTCTTTTCACAAAAGCCAGAAAACAGGGTAAAGAAAGAATCACATTTTAAATGATTCCCAAAGGCTTCAAGTATGTATGTAAGTATGTAGCCTCCTTCATGTATGCAGCTACTTATTAGTGTTGTTCACTTCTGACTCATTTATACATGCCCAAAACCATTTTAGGAGAACCAGTCCAACAACTAAATATTGTATGCTGAGAAGAAGCCTCATGCTGAGATGCCTGGAAGATTATATGCCTGAGCCTACAGGAGCACACAGGTAGCTTTACTCAGAGACCTCATTCTCTTTTCTCAGGGAAGCTGCAAATTAGCCAATAATTTTAGGATTCCAATTTCAAGTTTTTTCTACTTACAGAGAACTGAAACTTGATGACCTCTCACACTCTTTATCCTAAATGCCAGCTGTTGGAAGTCATAGCTGTTGCAGTGGCATGAATCTTTTATGCATTCCTAGCATTGCTGTTCACAAAAACAGAATACGAATAAACTTGTTGCAATGCTAGGCTAAAAGAATAAATTACTTCTGTTTTGTTGTCTTATTTCCACTTCTTTATCAGTTCTGGATGAGAGAGTACTCTTTATGAAAGTACAGCTACATGCGCTTCTACAGACAAATGAGGTGAAGGTGAAATTGTATGTTCCCTTTTTATTCCAGGGTAATCAGAAAAAGATGACCTGTGAATTGAGGCTTTTCCTCTTAATTTATTTGTGTGTGTGTGTTTGTCTTTTTTTGTTTCTTTTGGTGGGGTTTGGTTGGTTGGTTGGTTTTTGCAGTCACTTTAGGGATGGCAGATTGTTGGGTTTTTTCCTATTCTGCTTTAATCAAAAGATTTTTTTTCAGGGCATTCAGAGGATGACAAAACCCTCCCTGAAAACCAAATACAGGGGATTAAACTGTCTCCCCTTTCTGTACTCACAAACACCAAGATACCAGTAATAATACAGAACAAACAGCAACATAATAAGCCACAGTACCATTTCCTAGAGACTTTCAAGCTTGTTTTCCAAATTATAACCCCATTCTAAGATCATACACTGTATTGCTTTCATAGTGGAGTGGTTTCCCTGTGTATGCTTATTTTTAGGTCAGGTCTGCTTATGAACACAAGTCAGAGCAAAAAAAAAAAATGCCACTGATGAAATCATGTAACAAGTATGGGTTCTGAATTTGTGCCCAACAATGGTTAACAATGTTGGCACTTGAATGACGGCCAGAACAGGCCGAATTTCTGTTCCTGCCATTTTAAAAAAAGAAACACATTGGCCTATCTTTCCTCATTCTCCGATAGTGAAAAGTAAAAATAGAACTATGCACTCCAGAGGGCTCCAAGGGCTCCTTTCATTAATGTGAAAAATCCATCATTTATAGCTCTGCAGCATGAATAGGTTTGGAAGACATTTAATCACTAGTGAAAATGCCACAACCCCAACTCCACTCCTGTGGACATATATATAGCTCACAGCTATTCATCTGGGCTTGTTGGGAGCTGCTCGAGCATTCCATATATTCTCCATAGTGAATGAAAGCAAAGGAACATGTAGTGAGAACTGCTAGTCCAAAATACAATTTACACTGAAAATACATAAATAATCATTTTGAAGGGTAGGGAAATTATATTGGCTGCTTTCTATATATAATATATTTTGCTTAAGTACTTTCCACTGAGGATCAAATCACACTTTTGATTTCTGTCACACTTCGTGGCATGATATATGGCAAATGAAAAAGCAGCTATAAGAAAATCTGTCTTGGTATTAAGGACAGGAAGGCTTGCATCCCAAGGGCTAATCTGTATTAGGCTTCAGACCCTTCCACAATCAGATTTGAAGGTTCTATGTAGTCTTTTTCTTTCCAGTTATATGCTGAGGAAGATAGAACAGGTTTTGCTAGTAAAATTGTCTGATTTCAAATGTTCTATATGTTACCAGAGGGACCATAATTAAATTAATCTACCTTTTTGTCTGGATACATATATACTGGGATCTACTCGTGGTATAAAACAGTTTCATGAAATAATTCCAAGAGTCTACTGTCTCTTTAGAGCGCAATTTAAAAGTGGATCTAGATGTTAGAGAGATCTGCGTGATTCTCCTGATTTTTGGCAGTGTTTTTCAGTTGAAAGCCACCACAGACTGCCAAAACTGATCTTCTGTTAACAACATTTTTGTTAAAGTCAGACTTCTTTCACTGACCTGTATCAGTGAAATGCTAGGTATTGATTTAGAAAATTATATTTTTGATATGAAAAATATACTTCTTAAAATTAAAAGAGAGCACAGTGGTTAGTGAGGATATTTAAAATAATGGGCAACTTCTATGCCATAAGTCAGTAAGTCTTCAACTGATTGCACAAAGTGAAAGAATGCAGAATAGAAAATGGAAAAAAAAACAACAAACCAAAACAAACACAAAATATCACCTAAAATACATGGTAGGATTTAAAGGATGTCCTGGATCATTAAATCCGAGTCTCAGAAAACCACATGCCATTTTGAAGACAGAGACTAATTTTCCAGGCTTTCCATTTTGACAACACCAAGCAACAAGCATTGTGGTGTGTCAGTCAGACCTTTTTCAGATTTCACAAGGCATAAATCCACCTTCAGCACCCTAGCACTAAATCAGAAACACTGTCAGCACATGACAAACAGTGGTTATGGCATAACTTCTTCCTGCCTTTTAAAATTAGTTGAAAAACGTGCATAGCTACTGTTGCACTGGCAGGCTCTGTGTTGGATCTGGTATGACCGACCTGCCTGTGGCACTCCAGCTTCATGTGGGTCAGGTACCACCTATGTTTAAGCAAGCAGCATGAAAACAGAAAGCCCATGTTAGCTCAATGCTGTGTGCTAGCCTTAATTGGGTAGAAAAATGCCTGTGATTTCTACCCAGTTTGCGCTGTTGCACTGTTGCTTGTATTAAAAATTGCCACCTGGATTTTGGATGCATAAAACAGACACAAGCACCTGCTGATATACTTTCTGTCCATCTTCTCTTCCCACACTTATTCAATGCAGGGAACTCGAGAAGGGAAGGTGCCCTTTGCTGGCAGCTCCAAGGTGGAGCATCACACCAGCCCCAGATGGGTCTTTATGCACATCTGCTTAAGAAGCACAAATACATCATCTATGGTATATATAATTCAAACCATTTGCAGCTGAGTTTTCACTGACTTCATCAGAGGATTAAGACAGCATGTTCCACAGGATGTATTAGAAGTTGGAAAATCTAGAGGTAAGCAAAACAAAGAAAGAATCCCACTGGATCTGACAGTCAATCTGACATTCATTGCTGGCCCTTTGCTATCTCCTAGATATGTCAAGGACACTCAGGAAAAGAAGCTGAATTAAAAGATGTCAATTTAAGGCAAATGATGTAGAACAGCTCTACTGGATGGACTTTCACTCAGAAATAGTGGTGAGATTTAGTTTCATTAATTCATTTCAAAGTGAATTGAACTAAAGCAAATTGAAGACATTTAAATTCTGACTGCATGTGTATAAAACGATTTAATATGGTTTCACTAATACATTTCAAATTCAAATTCATTTGGGTTAATTTTATTGGACATCCCTGAGTAGACAAATCAAGATATAAACCAGCTTTAAACATCTGTCCTGGGACTTTTAGATTTGTGCATTCTATTCTTTTTCATCTTCTTTCTTTTACATATTGCTTTTACATTGCTATTTGAATTTCAAGATAAGTGTCCCACAGGGTGCTGTGAGGTGGGTTTTTTTCCTTTCAAAAAGAACCATCTGTAGAAAACCAGCAATATTGCCAACACTAGCATTTAAATTGTGAGTCAGGACTTAAAAAATCGTGAGGTTTATTTAAAAGTGTGAATCCTTCCCCCACAAATAATGTATTTACATTTTTTTAGTGTGTCTTTGATATTTTAGATGCACAGCAGCCACATTTTCCAACTGTAATATAGGAAAAGCTGGATTGTCTACATAACCACTGGAATGCAAAAGCTACAGTGTTAATAAAACCACCAAATATCAGGACAGAGACAGTCCTGAGAATTTAAATTGTAAAAGTCAGGAGCCATATCACTATTATAACTCTATATACTGTAGATCAATTAAAATGAACCTGTTCAGTAGGAGACAGACAATATATAGACAGCGGAGATTGTATCTGGCCCTTGTTTAGTTGAGATCCTATTACATAAATGACCCATTTTCTCCTATTGCTTGCATAAAGCTGAAGTCCTTCTTGCTAGAAGAGGATGTAAATTAAATGTAATGTTTGGGGGTTTTACTGAATTCTGATCAAGTAACCTTGACTTACTAATACATATCAAGTCTGTCTTTCTGGTATCTAGATTTTCTCCAAAATACCTATAAAAAAGAGGTGTTTTAATCAAGTTTTAACTTAGAAGGTTTTATTTCTTAAACTCAGTTCAGAAATGCATGCTCATCTTTTAAGTTATGGACAATATTAGCAGCGGTGAGCTTATATTCTCTTAGTAACAGAAACCTCACAATATCAAGCATTCTGCAGCCAGGTCAACTAGGCCAGAGATGCCCTAAAGGGACCTGTGAAAAAAGTGACAACTGCTACTTAAAGCTGTGGGAGATTCATCAGAACAAAACTTTAAACCTAGTCAATGTAAAGAGGAAATATTTCTAACTTGTAATCTGCTTCATTCAACAGATGTTAGTTCGCTCCGTGCCTTCACAGATAACATAGTTAAAGCTTGAGCAGCTTGGCAGAAATGTCTGTTCATGGGAACTAAGCTCAGAGCTAGAGCTACAAAACACAGGGTCTGGATAATGAAATGTTTCTAGGGATCAGGAACTGAACTGTGACTGATACTTGATGAAGAACATGTCTACTATATATATATATATTTTTTTTTTGCAGGCATAAATATACCATAAACAAAGAGCATTAATTATAAAGCAGCTCCCTGGAGAAATGGAAATTACTTGAGGAATAAGAATGAGTCTGTCCAGGTCATGTCCCACCAAAATGCAATTTGTTTCCTTTTACATCACTCACATCTTTTTTCCTACACCATCATTGTGGAATTTTACTGACATTTCATAACAGCTCTCAGTATATAAGCCTCAGTGAATTCTACATCCATTCTTCACAAGACATGTACAAAATGAAGTAAAAATGTTTGTGCGTTGTATGTGAGGATATTATCACAGCTAAGGGTTATAAACATGCATTTTTTTAAACTCTAAGTCAGGTCAGAATTTTAAGCCAGACACAGAATCATTCTTTTCCCCTGTATGGTTGAATATACTGTAGACATGGTAAGATCTCTTGCATTTCCAACAGATTCTTTTTGCAGAAAGTCTTTGATTTCACTATGAACAGTTCTAATAAATTACATGAGAGCAGATGAAGGGAATGCATGTTGGATATGTTTGTAACTACTAAACAACAGCTTTACTGAGTGGATTCCCCTATCCACAAGATTGCTTCATTGCTTCAATATTGCTTGGAGTGATAGGGCAACTATTTGTCCTCCAGGCCAGCAATCAACATGCACTTTATTTCCGTAATCAAAAATGGCCTGTCTCTAGGTAAGCAGTGGAGTGAATTAACAAAATCCTGAGGTTTCTTCAAATCCATGTTTCCCATGGCTACCATGACAAAAACAGTGTAAACCTCACGCTAAATTGGGGCATTTCAAAGACAGACTCCAGGTATTGCAAGCACAAGTGGTTACAGCACTAGGCAGAAAGCTATTCATACTTCTCTTTCAGTCATTCTGAGGACACATCCCCTGAGTCCAAGGGTTCTACTGAGAATGACTACCCATAGGAAAAAGCATCCATCTGGGAAAGCATTAAAAAAGCCCAATCAAACAAAAAAAGGCAGCAGTTATAACAGCCATTTGAACATAGGACTATATAGTCCTGTGATCTCAAAAGGCGAAGTAACTATGCCCTGACCAAAGCAGCATATACTGCCTCTACAGCTTTTCCCCCTAGTTTTGGACCTACAGTTGAGTTGCTTCCTGCCCTAAACTGTCATGTGGTATCTCAGGGCACACTTCAGCAATCCTGTGTTCTGCTGCAGCAGAGAATTAAGTCATCCCAGGTGGTATGCAAGGACATACTTATTTATAATGTGACTCATATTTTGGAACCACACACTTTTTTTTTTTCCTCTCTATAGGCAGTATATTGATGTGCTACATCAAGTGTATTGATGTGCTACATCAAACAGCTGTAGAGCAAGTTCTGCATTCTGTCTTATCTCTTACATGAGTTGTAGAAGTAGCACCAGATTAAGGAGTCTACCACTGACACATGTTGTACCTCTAAATCCTGCTGTATAGGAAGAGCAGCCCGAGAAGCCAGCTGCTCTTGCTAGCCTTGCTCCATGCTACTTACTGAAAGAGAGAGCTGGGAAGTCTGTCCTATAAACACTGTGCCAAATAATGGAACAATTTTTTTTTTATTATTCAAATTTTGGTTTATACCCTAGTTAAAACTCAGCCCCAAATTGGTCTAGTCTTTCATGATCCCTGAAGAGGAAAAGTAAATTATATGCAATGCAATTAAAGTGAACCTAGTCTAGTATTTAAGATCAAATATTCAGGAATAGGTATTGTGAGGAAACTGAAGGTGAATTATTCTCTAGAGCTAACTGAAAAGCTTCCTCTAAAGGAAAGGAAACCTGTTTTGATACTTTATTTTGCTAATGACATGCAACAAAAAATTACTTCCTAGTTATTATGCTGAAATATGTCATGCATATTCAAAAACTATCTCTGAGGAACTGAAACAATTTAGACAAGATGAGTTACTGAATACATGAAAGGAATTGACTTCATGATCCAGCTGAGTAGATAGGCTCAACTGTTAAAAATAATGATTTAACCAAGAAAAAGGACATTCATATTAACTGTAATCACTAAAAGTTACTGTGAGCTTGCAAGCTGAATGCCAATTTAGTTTTATGTCAAATGTTTGCTTTTCATCTGTCTTAAAAAAAGCCCAGGAGTCAATTTATGTTCTTGGCACACACAGAAACTCAGTATCAGGTTTCTTGGAGTTGTCTTATGACTAAAGTGTTGTCAATTATTCTTTAAGGTAGTGTAAAAGTGCTTTAACTGTCCAAAGGTTTTGATACTGTAAGAGTGAATATTCACTAAAAAAATTTAAGCCAAACATTAGGAAAAAACACTATCCAAACAGCATCTGCTTAACATAACTACTTGGTACCTTCCTGCCATTACTAAAGACTTGAACTAGCTCAGAGTACTATGTTAAGGTACATGGCAGAACAGGCTTCTAAAATAAAATTGATAAATTCTTAACAGAGTTACAGTTAATTATAAACAAGTGATGCCTGTTAACAGTATCTTCAGGACTTTTAACATTTTTCAGCATCCTCCATGAGCAAAAGCTATGTTAAGGTACCCAGGAAATCTCCAGATTCAGCACCCAGTTTGATCCCTCCCCTTTTCTGTGAAGTAGGCTAAAACTTGGTTGAGCCAAAAGACTTTACAATACATAAAAAACATAACAGAAGTAATACCCAGATCTTGAAAAGCTGGAATCATTGTTCTATAGGAGCAATGCACTGATGCATCCAAACAGGGTATGAGATCCAACACTTAACCTAGAAGCAAGTTGTACTTATTCCCTCCTTTTTAGCAGCATGCAAGAGATCAGCTCTTGAGAATGCCAACATTTCCCCCCACTGGCCCCAGGGAACCCTTTTGACAAAGAGTATAATTGCATAATCACTTTGGTCAAAGTCTAACCAAAAATCCACATCACCCACACCAGCAAGATGGTGCAGCTGAACAGACAGGATGAGACCTCTACCTTGTCTGTGCTGTTGCATCCTAGGCCAGGATGAACCTGCTGGTGAGAGAGGTAGTCATCTGTCCCCAAGCACAGCCAGTTACAGTAAATCCCACACACCCTGGAACCAGCTGAGGAAGGGTCTGTCCACAGTGTGATGGGTGGAAGGCATGATGTACTCCGAGATGGTCAAAGACTGTCCAACACAGGATTTTCAACTTCTGATGCTGACAGGTTTTGACCTTCAGATCAGGACTGCAGGGACAGGGGTGAGGGAGTCTGATTCATTTTCAAGCTTTATATTAAATCTGTCTCACCCATGATATCTAATTTCACTCTGTTTACAGAATTAATATCTGGTTTATTATCTTCTAATATAGTATTTAGGTAACTGGGAGTCTGTATATTTTTTTTATATGATCTCAAAGCTGTGACTAACTCAAGGGCTTGTCATGGACCCATCCCCTGGCACTCCATCCCTTGAAGTCACCAGGGCTTTAAATGGGCACAAATTTACTCCTACACAGAATCAGCTGCAGTATTTTGGCCTTAAATTTTATACATCACACCAAAACCCCCACTAAAACTCCCCCCAACAGAGAGGCAAAAAAAAAGAGTCTTCATGAGAAATTTTTTGAAAAATTTTTGGCATACTCGGTACACTTCATGTCTACTTACAGTGAGGAGGCAGAAGGGAGAGGGTAGCAGTACTTGGATGGGACATGGAAATACAGGCAGGTTGAAGTGAGACACATTTTAAGCAGAATTTAGAAAGTACATTTAGAAGAACCTAGCCCCCAGGGAAAGAAAGGCAAAATGTCTTCACTCCAGCTTTCCTAATTGAGTTGGACAGATTTGCTGGATATCTAGCATTTCTTGCTTGGGGAAACTGATAATTGCCCAGTTTTCAATTGCAGTAACCTGCTACTGTGCTGACTAGAGCAGTTTAAACACAGAAGTCACCCCCAGTAGCCTCAAGCTCCCAGAAGAGAAATTCATCTAGACCCCAATTTGCTTTTGTAAGGAAAGCTTAAAAAACCCTCTATATTTTAAAATTAAGTTACTAAACCAACACTCCATCTTTAAACTGACACTTTGCCTTGCTTGGGTGTCCTGTGAATTGCAGTATCTTGTGCTGATGTAGCTAAAATGACACACAAAATGACAAAAACAGCCATCTGAGAAGCGATAGAAATGTATGGGACATCCACAACTTCTCTGGGCAGTGCAGCCACACTGGGTGATTTAGTGTTTCATAAATCTAATACAGCTTGTGTTGCTCATTCCTTTGATGAATGCCAACAACAAAATGAAAATACATGAGCATCCTGTTCATTTGTGAAAGATGGTGCACTGAAAGATGCACAAAGTCAACCCCCAAAAGGAAAGTCTGTGACAGGAACTCTTGTGCTAGAGTGGTGCAGGCCAGAACAATAAAGCTGCTTTAGCACAGAAACTTGGTCTTGATGGCATGTACACCTTTACGTGGCAGCGCTCCGAGTCTGAAACGTGTCACACTGAACTGCAGTTTCAGCTTTATTACCTGAAATTTGCACTAAATTCACACTGAGCCAAGGTCTCTATTATACCATAGGCCATTGTCATCCTTAATGTGTAACATATTTATGGTATCTCAGCAGCTAAATCAATTTACTATTAACATGCAAGCTAAAATCTAACCCCCTACATTGTAAACCCAAATAATGTGTTAATAATCCAGGTGGATTATTTCATGCTCAATGCTAAGGATTCAGAATAGAACCCAACTCATTCACCTGCAGCTGCATCATCATTGCCACCATACCATACAGCAAAAAAATGGGAACGTGTCATTTGTTCAATAAAGTAAATGCATCTGACAAACAGCCACAAATAGCTGACCTATTGACTAAAACAGTGCCATCATCTCCCTATAGTCAACTCGGGGGGTTTTCCCTTTCTATTTCACTACTGTCTTTTACATTGAAAATATCTTTTGCTGACAGAAAGCTCCATTTTTTTTTTCATAAAGAGTCTTGTAACCACAAAGAATAAGTAACCTCTCAAGAAAAGATATGAGAATTTAAAAAGTATTAAACCTGTATTTCTTATATCTTTTGAAAGCTCACTGGTTGTGCATCCTGAAGATTAAATGTTTTAATTGAAAATTCCCTGAGGTTAATAAACAACTTGTTCATTCAATCCTTATCCCTCTTATTACCAGCGTTTATTAATACAGGATACAACATAACAAGTTTGGAAGTCATGGCCTTGATAAAGCTGAATCGGGCAGAACACTGATACTCTCTCTGCTAGTAGAGAACATGCAATAAGAATATAAAACTAGGGGGAATGATTTTTGTCAGTGGGAGGAAAGTATCTTTATTAAAATATAGTGCTATCAGGATCTGCTTTTTTCTTGAGAGCTGCTCATAACTCATGCTAGTTCATATTACACCATTAGTGCATATTTGCTCTTGGTAACAAAACTTGGCAATATTTTTCAAGCACAATTGCTGCAAGGCAATCTCTGCACTTTCAACACAGCTGGTTGTGCAGACTCTACACTGAAACTACTGTCCATAAAGTTACTCTGATAATAAGCACATCAGCCTTTTTACTAACAGGTAAATATTATAAATAAATATTAACATCATAGTGTAATACAGCTTGAGCCAACAAAGAATCAAAGTATGTTCTCATTAACTCTCTCACTTATTCCCTACTTTTAATGAAAAACAATTTGGGCTCCTTCCCTAGCAGTCTGCTTTCTTTTTTTGCTACGGCTCAGTTGAACAAATACAGAAATGCTCACAAATAAATCTACATAGAAGGATGAAAAATAACATCAAGACTTAGTATTTTTCACATGCTTGCTTGCCCACGTCTTGCCCTCCTGCATAGCAGGGGAATAGCAATCTGGTATCGGCCCGTTTCCCATTTATGAAGATAAAGTAGCCCCCATACAGGGAAATAATGGGGCTCCCCACAGTTTCTTAGTCACTTACATGGAAAAGAAGTGTGAAGGCTCATGGCTGAGTACAGCTCTTACATGGCAACACGCTTTCTCTGTTCACTTGAGCCATTCCTTTCTACGCTGCTCATAACCCTGCTTGTTTCTCAGCTACTTCAATAAATACAATCCATGTCGACAGGCACCAAGCTCCAGAATACTAACCAGGGAGTAGCTCTGCTGGTGACAATCCACTCTTAAGCTTCACTAGCACAGTGTTTCAAAGATCAGCAGAGATGCATTCAAAGCCAAACTTCAGACAGAAGCCTGAATTAGGATCAGGGCAAACCCTTAGACCTATAGCAGAAACTGTCTGTTAAACCTTCTCCCTCCCCAAAGGGGGAGAGAAAGGGAACAAGGGAGAGAGAGTTAGTGATTAGAAAAGGAAACTGGAAAAAATGGAATATATATAAATAGATACAAGCATGTGGTCACCATTACTTACGAATGCCTGAAAACCCCAAAACTAGTTTAGTTGTTCCGAGTTCACTTCAAAAAGAAGTCAAGGAAGAGAAAATTGACTATAAATAACAGGAGTGATATTGGTTTTCTCCCCAGACTTTAGAAGATAGCTTCATTTTTAAAAAGTTCTGGAAAATACACTTTGTGGAAATCATACCTGGGACTATTCTAAAGCAATTTATCTGGATGACATAAACATGTGAGACAGTTTTGTTTTACATGTTCTGGATGTCCTTTCCACTTTCATGTGGATTAAATCTTCTAAACATGAAAGGCTTAACTGACTGATCCATAGAAAATAAAACATGACAGGTGTTGTAAGTCAAGGATTTTGCAGTTACTGAGATAAACTTGTTTATTCTTAATCAAAAAGCTTTCTATAAAGGTGCAGATGGAATTTTCTACTAAAGTTAAGGTAACAATGATATTTCAGAAGAATGTAAAAAAAAGGCTTTAACAACATATCAGAATATACTTGAAATATGTAGTATTTATTTGACTGAACTCTATTTAGTCCTTAGAATTGATGATTTCTGCTTATGACAAGTGGGACCTTAAAGAGCACTGGAGGATTTGGAAGCTTCCACAGAATGGGGATGGAAGAGGACTCCAGGTTCAGCTGTCCTACTCAATCCTCAACCATAATCAGTTATTTGTCCAGTCCCATCTGTATTCTTTCTCACACAGTTTTCTCTATCCATCTTAGGGCTCCAGTCTCAGATGTGACTTATAATTTTATTTTAATAAACACATTTAATAAAAATAATGCATAAAGCAGAGGAATCAAATGTAGCCAAAGGTGTGCATGAACTAACCAAAATAGCTGTCGGAAGCAGACTGATAAACACATATAAATAGATGGTCATCTTGGAGCAGGTATTTTATATATTCAGTGTGTTGCATTTCAAAAGCAGAACTAGGTTTTGTAACAACTCATGAAAATGTATATATAAATAACTCTCAAACCCTCAAACTGTTAATCTCAGGGTTTTTTTCTCTGTAGGTTATGAATAGCTACTACTCTCTGCTGCTGTACTATGTGGAATCTTATTATAAACATGTAAACAGGAACTAAAACAGTCGGACGGCTCATATGTACTTCACATACCCTTTTAGGAAATACAGACAGGGGATATTCTTGACTAAAGTTCATTACCACAAAAGGCTGGGTTCAAATTTTAGCTTAAAAAGGGTCCTGAATTTCTACAGCACAGCAGCAAGAGCCTTGGTCAGAATCCTCCACATTGTCACTTCACCAACACCAGTATAGGGATGATAGTGGATTTGACTCTGTGCATCACCACCACCAGAATGACTGAAACATGTTACCAGAAGGGCAGCACTTTCTAAAATTTAGATAAATATATTCATGATAAATAAGATAATTAACATTGAAAACAGAACCCCATGGAAGCAGCTGAGTTACTGAGCACAGGGGAATTTTTCACAACTCAGAAATGAGATGCACAAGTAGAGAGAATGAAAGCTTTTCCCTCCTCCAGATGATAAGTTGCTTAGGCAGTCATAGATTTTAATCACAGATTCCTGACAATGTTCTTCCCCTAGGAAGGGTTCAGTAGCTACCAATGTCTGAAGCTGAAAGAATATGGTACTTGCTTTCAATCATTTTATGGTCCAGTTCCCAACAACCAGTGAACTTTCAGTAGCGTAGTTTACAACATTATTATCCCCTCTTGTTCTGTACTTTACTGCTTAGTTTAAATTGTAGATGCTGAATTTCCTAAAACACCATCTATCTTTTCCAAGCCACCGACTGAGCCATCCGTTTGTAGATATATCCACTTGCTCTAGCAGGTTACAGTATTATATTTTCTATTTACTCATGTGTAAGATGTAATCAAAGCTCCTTGACCTCAGGTTTTTTATAAACTGGCTTCAGTATTCTTGCCAGAAACTGTCACCAAAGTTCAACTCAGTCCAAATGGACTGAGTTGATAAATATTTCCACTTTGAAGTGAGCACAGTTAAATGCATTCCTCCCTACCTTCCCATCTTTTCCAACTGGCTCCTGGAAAAATCAACTCCAGTAATTTTTAATGACACCTTGCACATCCATTTTTCACCTTTACCTTTCACCTTTAAGTATTCTTGGTTATGTCCAGAAGTATTTGAGACAGCCTACCACCCACTATATAATGAGTAAAGGATTCTTCACATTTTCTTATTTTCTCCTTTTTGTGTTTCTTTTAACTGGTTATTGCATCCCATAAAGCCCGAAACCTTTGTATATTACTTTAATAGAGCAACAGGCTGTGCCTAAATTCTCCACCTGCTTCTCCTGTATAGCGTCTGAAAACAGTCACACAAGTCCAAGGACTTTAGTCAATGGAAGTGCTTGAGCCCCTTGGGTTTCAGGTTACTTCCCCAAACATGAAATGTTGAAGAGCATTCACTTATAGAACTCATATCTAGCAATTTCTGAAGAGTATCAACAATTCCCCTTTTAACAAACTGCCATAAGGGTTTAAATAATCACAATCTGCTCGTGATAATAACCTTTTGCATTTCTTACCAGACAAAAGAGAAGAATAAATTTCTCACACTACCTCAAGCATCTCAAGTACAAACATTAATTCTTCAGAAAGAAGAGATCTAAAACAGATTCACTACTGGACCTCCATGATCCAACTCAAATTCAAATAGTTTTATTTTTTAATTAGATTCAAATATTCCCAAGGAAGAAATTCTTAGGTGCACACAGGTAACACAATACAGGAAACTCTCTAACCTTCTCAGGGTAATTTCTCGTTTGGGTTTTATGGGTGCTACAGCAAAAACAGAAGGCTAAATACATCATGTACTTGAAATAATCACATACATTTTCTCTATTATATTTAGAACTAGAAAAAATATAACCACACCACAGGCATCTCTCAAATTAATTACCATGTACAGTCACTTTATTTGGTTGATAAACTAATGGCATATTGTGTGTAGCCACAGATGTTCTTCACTTGATTGTGCTGAAACCAATCTAATTTTGTGAGATTAATGAGGTGTTCTGATTTAAGGACTTGGTTTCCCAGAATAACAGATAAAGCATCAAAAGAAGTGAAGCCTCTTACCACTCAGAGTTCAAATGGATAAGCTAATTTCTCTGTCATAGCTTCTGCCTTTTAAAGCTGAATTTCAGAAAGGTATATGTGAAGGTAACATCACTCAGCTATTTGGGAGATGTCTGAAAAACAGAAGATGATAACAGATTTATAAGCTACATTAACTTAAAGAGTAATTAAGCATGCAAAACCTTGTTTTAGTATCAGTGACAAGATATTAGGCAGAGGATCAGCATCAGAGAACGAACAAGGACAGTTACCCAAAGCATTTTTTAAACTGAGTCTAAGTAGATCAAGAACTTGGTAGTGTGATATAGCATAGAGTGAAACATCAGTTATGTCCTGACTTGACAAGGTGATAAATTTCAATTTTCTGATGGTGTATTTGACAGAAACTGGTAGCTTCCATCTAGATCTCAGTCAGCTGTCTTCATATTACCCACCATCAGCTTCAGCTGAGAAATTAATATTAGAGCTACAACATCCTGCCCCTATACAGAAGTGGCAGAAAAAAAAATAAATCTGCTATTAAAAAAAAAAAAAAAAAAAAAAGAAACTTTAGGAGACCTTATCTGGCACCTTTAAATAGAAGAACCCTATTTTGTTAAATGACATGGAAAGATTCTGTACTGGTTTTCTAAAGATGTGACCACATTCTGTGATGCAAGACAGCTCTGAACAAATTTGTTCTAGCGCTGGAAGCAGTACAGCTCTGTTTGCAGAGTGATCCCTTGGCTAGTTATCCCTACTCAGGAGGAGATTAGGTAAATTCAGTTGGTGTGCTGCTCCCATGCACCTGCTGTTGTCAACACTATCTGCAAGTACTTCTTGCTGAAACATCGAGGCAGCCAGTCTCACAAGTCAAATAACTGGAGGTGAAGAACAGTTACCTAAGCACGTAATGTCAGTCTCTCCTTGCTGCTTTAAGGACCACAGTATTTCTCTGATTGCCACAGCACTTTGCGGGTGCCATTGCAAGTCACCACTGGCATAAGCTGCATCCTTGTACACTTCAAACACCCCAAAGCATCTTTCTCATATCCTCCTTGCTACATTTGCAATACTCCCACTGTGGAGTTTTCTCTACCTGACCACTTAAAGCACATATATCTAATAATTTTTACATGGAAGCAAGGTTCTGGTGAAAATATCATCCTGGATTACACTGGAGTTATTTTTCCTAATGAGTAGCACAAGTTGGCAATATTTCCTGTAATTATTATATTAAGTAATTAAGGAAGTTTAACAGTAATGTAAATTAATATTTTTATTAAAACAAATTAGTAAGACTAATAAGATTAAAAATCTCATGACTACAATGGCAATACAGACTGTGACTCTGATGTAGACTAAAGCATATTCTCTTTATGATGAGTAATAAAGCACTGAAATGCTCTCACTCTCAAGAGCAGAAAAAGCAGTACAGATTTTAATGTTCAAGGAAGCACATGAGCTAATAGTCATTGCAAGCAACTACATTCAATTACAAAGAACTTTTTCAGATAAAAGTAAGTTTTCTTATTTCAGGAAACTTCATGGTGTAAATTATGAAAATTTGCATTTTACTGCTATTAGTACTTTGTTCTTGTTGTTGTAGTGCCTGTAGGTACTACCCAAACCTGGGACCCCATTGTGCTAGACATGAAGACAATTAATTCCCCTAGATGGAGAAGAGGATGAGGAGGTCACACTATTCTTCTCGTTTCATATTAAACTGAAGTACAGAGGATAGAAGTGGTTTGCTTAAATCAATATGCAGTTTATGGCAGACAGGAGCCAAGCCCAGCTCATCCTTAGAACCAGAAAAAGCACCTCTTCCACTAAGGGACTCATCACACACTCTCTTTGGGAGAAAAAAATACAAGTGATTCTTTGCAGAACTGGAGCTTAAAGGCTTGTCACTGTAGTAGTTAAATAATTCAGTGCCAAATCCCTATGATTATTTAATGCTTCATTGACATATCCCAGAGACAGTAGAGGTGCCTGGTTACTGTGCTGTCTCACTGGGAGTTGTACAAAGTAGAATTCAAACATCTTTCACCACTTCATTAATGAAATAAATTTATCTTCTAATAGAAGTCCTTCAGTGTTGTAGATCCACATTTTACATTCATATATATACACTCCGTGTTTGCCTTGCGTTAAAAGAAAATCCTTTTGATCAATGCTAGAAATGAAATTGCACTCCCCTGAGTACAGTTCTTCTTGGCCAGCCTGCAGTGTAAATGATACTTAACAGATAAAGAGACATGCTGTCAAGATCAGCTATGCATGTGTTAAAGCTCAATTGTCTCTAAGGCAGCGAGGAATAAAAGCCTTTCAGATAACACATTACTGTCTAGTCTCATCTGTAATATGTTTCAATATAAGTAACAAGGCTGCTTTCCCCCTCTTCACTCTACTTATTTCTTTTTGCATAAAGACTCCATTAGGGTAAATGCAAAAACTTTATCACTTACAAACTGAGAGGCTGAGACAAAGGAAACCAAGGTATCTGATCAAGATTATGCTTTCTCTTAGCATCACTGATGGCACTAGAAATCAGGAATCCACAGGTTCCAACCCATCACTGATTCATCAAGCTATGTCCCATTTATAGTCAACTAAATCTGTGGTTTATTCTACAAAAGTATTTACTGGAAGCATTAGTGGCTCTTCCTCATTAGGATTACCCAGTGAAGAATAAGCTCCTTAACGTGTGGTACAGAAGTGACCACAGCCACACAGATCTTTCTCCATTTATTCAGGTTGGCATCTACTTTTGGTTCATTCCTAAACGAGTAACAGAAAATATCTACAAAATCAGTAACTGAGTCCTGAGAGTCTTTTTGCAAGTACAGCTTAACGCTGTGGGGTATGAGATAATTCCACACCCTCCTGACCCAAGTTTGTACTGAGGACTGGTCATGCCCCTAGCACATCAACTTGCTTGGAATTACACCATTTTGAGATGGAAAATAAAATACACAACTCTATCTTAGCTTTTTTCATATTTCCCACTCAGCTACAAAGACTACTGAACTTTTGACAGTATTTGCAATGGAAATAAAAAGCAATAAAAATGTTGGTTTGTTTTTTTTCACCAGAACAAAACACCACCAGAGTGTATAAAAAGAAAGTGTATTTTCATTGAGAAAAAGAAAACTTCTGACCATGTAAGAACATCTATCTTTCTCTCTTGCACTGCAAAGTGAATAGCTATAGGTGACTTGTTTATAAAGTCATCATCAGATCATGACTATGAAGATCCATGCAGGAAAAAAAACAAACAAAACAAAACAACAACAAAACAACAACAAAAGCAATGTCAATCCAAAGTGAGGAATTTGATATGCCTGCTTAGAAAAGGACAACTGGAGAGTCTTTATCAGACTACTATGAGAACAACATACTTTTTTACCAACAAAAGCAGAAGGCAACAATGCTATTAACAGCTGCATCAGCACCCAGACACATTGCCAGTGTTAGTGCACAAAGCATGTCAGCCCCAGAGAAAAATGAATTTGTTTGGAAAGTTCTTATGCAGCTACTGAGTTCGACCATAAAACTGTCTTCCTCTGCAGCATTGTTTAAACAAATCTGATTTCTTTTGTCATCATCTGCAGCTGTATTTCCCTTCTCATTTGCTTTCTTTTGAAAGCAGTTAACTGTGAGAAATACAAAGAAAATGCAGCTTCATTCCAAGGGTTTTTCCTTTCTTCCTCACTCTGATGGTCACTGATCATGGATGCATTTAGTTTAGGCAAATTAGTTTAATATATACAAGGACCCAAAGGTCTGCCCTTAAAAGCACCGTATATATCAATGCCAGGGCAATGACTGACCCTAGTCCTCTCTGCTCATAGGGTGATGCATTGCTCTAGCATTAAAATAGAGCATAAAAGAAAATCTGTACACGAAAGTGACAATTACACACACACACTCCAAAGGCTGCACCGAGGCAGGATGAGGGAATAGATGTATATTATCAGACCTTAATGCTGCTTTAGAAAAACGTTTGGAGACAGGAGGGGCGAGACAGCAGTTATTTAATTATCTGTCATCTCTTGTCATGCCTTCTCAGGCACTCACTTGCATCCACATTCTTACATACCAGTAGCACTTAGGAAAGAAGAGGGGGGTAGGAAGAAAAAAAGGAGGGGCTGCGCAGAAAGGTACACTAAAAAAATTAAAATTCCCTATGAATCCAGATTTAAAAGCCTGCTTTTCCAAAATATGTCAAAATCTTGGAGATAAAAAGAGGTGAGAAATTCACCCTCCATACATGATAACTGATAGCCAGGGGCTGCAGTGACTCAGACCCCAGCTTCATTCATAGATACCTCTGAAAGCCTGAATTAAGCTGCTTATTGTCCTAGGACGTGATGCGATCAGCTTCAGTGATCAACGTCTTCTCTACAAATGCCTGCTTGCCAGTTGAGAAATCAATCAGCTAAACCTCAACAACTGCCAGAAAAGCAACCAAGAGCATGCAGTAATACTATATTTAAACAGACGGCAGTACCTATTTCACCAGAATGTAGGGATTCCCATTACAGCTGTTGCCAGAAATGCCAGGGAAAAGCAGAAAGGAGATCTCACTTGGTGTGTGTGAATTGTGATATCTAAAGATTTTCCACAAGGTTCTTCCTTGCTTTCTATCCCTCTTTCTTTTGTGAAATATCCTCATAGCACCTGAACGAGGAGCAGAAGAGACAGTGTTTCATCTCTTTGGTGTATTTAACACTTATTTTCCTTATATGCTGGAATATGACAAAAGCCACCAGCATGCACAGGCCACACACTTACTGATTAAGTCCTTTGATACATACTCATGAGAAGAGAAAGATACTATTATTGCAACTGCTGATGGGCTTCTAGCAAGTCTGAAAAAAAGGGGAAATACCCAGCTATGTCATGCAGAGGTCTGCTTGCCCTCTCTAGAGCTGATTTTGCATTCTGAGAGCTGAGGGAAGGGGAATGAAGAAAGTAAGAGAAATCCCTAAGAATTCAGCTGGGTGAAATTCATTCCTTCAGAAATGCAGAAAACCCTGGTTGTCACATAAGGCAACTTTTAGCTGTAAAGTCCAGAGCACAGCATTGAGGAGTGGCTGTCACCTAGTTCTCAGCTCCCTCTTTCATGGCTTAAGAGCAGCTTCTGTATCATGAGCTCAACCTTGGCAGCTGCCATGCACTGTTTACAGTGACTTGTAAATGTGGGTCTTCCGAAGTCATTTTGGATTCTCTGACAGTTGAAGATTTGAGATTTAGAGATGGCCATCTGGGAGCTGTACTGCAGGAAGAAACATGCAGGGAGGACACCCTTTTTTGTTCTAATACTCTTCAATCTGTTGTGAGAGTTACTTGTGATTGAGTTAAACAATCTGGTATGATCTTCTGTTCTTAGAAGTTAATGAAGTTCTCAGCTATCTTACTCATCAGCATGCAAATCTAACTCCAACATGATGTAGAGAAGAAAGAAAAATAGACAGTAAAGAGAGTGCTGTGGTCCCTACCTACAGCAGTTTCAAGCGAAGTCTGTTGCTGTCTTTGTGTCATGCCTTTACATACTGTGTGTCTGGATGCTGCATGTGTGAGATCTTGACTGCCAGCCAGGAGCCTGCCACACACAAGAAGATGCAACGATGCAGCACTTTAGTCATAAAGGTGTGCAGTGGCCTGAAGACCTCCAGGAATGTCACATCCATTCACCATCTGTGCCTATCTGACCTATCTGCTGAAGTCAAAAAGCAGGAAGATCTAGCATCCATGAGCTTCTATGAATGAGGTATTTGTGCCAAACTCACAAAGTTCAGGTGACAAGAGACTCTGAACAGTTTTTTTCTCCACTAATTTCCTGGGTAGAATTCAAATAAGTGATGAAGTACTTCTATGTTTTAAAATCATCTTTGAAATTTATATTTACAGCCTTCTATTTCCCCTCAGAAATCTACAATACATTTTAAAGTCATACATTTAAGCACAGGAAATAAATAACAACATATCCCAATGTTATATTGATCCTTATGGGTCCCTTCCAACTCGGTGTATTCTACAATTCTATGATATATGTAGGTGAGACTTGTAAATATCAGTGCACATGAAAAAATACCAACCCAGCTCTCTGCATAATTCTTCATGAACAAATCCAGTAATCAGAACTTTCTCACATGTACTAGAAAATCACAGCACAGAGAAAACAACATGAATAGAAAAAAATGGGTACACAGCACGTGTTGTCTCCTCAGATTAAACAGATGGTTTTGCATTCAGTCCTCTATAAGGAAGGACACCATCCCCTCTGTCAGCAGCAGCGTGGAAAGAAGTAGTACAGAATTTATCTTATGTCCCAAAGAAAAAAAGATCAGAGGAACCTCTGAAAAGGGAAAAAACCAGCTACTCAAAATAACCCACTCCTTTGGAATGGAGTAATGTCAGTCTCTTCTGCATAACATCTCAGATTGCAGCAGACAGTATTTGAGGACGTTGAGTTAGTACACACTGATGCTAAACAGCATTCCCTTAAGCAGGGATTTTAATAAATAAATGCAATAACGATAAGAACATCTTGGGAAGAAAAAACATAACAAAACAAAAACCATAAAGAAAAAAAAAAAACACAAAAAAAACAACCAAGCACAAGACAACAACAACAACAAAACCACAAAAACTCAAACCATAATAGAGAAAGAGAAAATAGCTAGGGGTAGAAAAGGAGGAAGGTATGAATGGATGACAAATTAAAAATAAACATTTTTGGGTTTGAGTGCCTGTTTCTTATTAATTATAAGAAAAAAATTTAGAGGATGAAGGAAGAGACTATTTCACAGCTCAGATTGAGGATTTTTTTCCTAAATTTTAAACTCTACAGGAAAATGATCTATCAAAATAGATCATGATATGAGGTAATGAAATCATTCTTCAAATTTCATTCCTTTCATTAGCTTTTTATCAGCTAAGTGTTCAAGACTTTTAGACAGTTAATGTGTTTTTGTCTGCTTGCAAATTCAAAGTCAACCATAAAAAGGTTATGGTATTTTATATGCTGTATAAGTCTTTCACTGAGTTTAATATTTTTATAATGTACAATGTACAGATATGTCTACAAGATAGACCTCATTTAGAAAATAACTGCAGAAGACTAGCATTCAAGGCATGCTATCAGTAAAAAAGTTTAAAGAGGAGACAATATTTACTGTGAACTATTTCTTCCCCTTTGAAGTGGAAAGTGAATTATTCTGCAGCTAAATGAGAAATGACTCATGTTCAGAACATAGATCAGTGTTTTAACTGAATTGATTTAATTGACATTTGGTGTTTTAACGGGTAGATTGTTTGTAATTTTCCAGGAATACCTAAGTCTGCATGCCTTGCTCATAAAATGAAAGTTCATAAAAGGAGAGGGGGAACAAAACTCTTCGTTACTGGTTAAGCTTTCTTGCAAAAGCTGCTTGCAGAAAATATCTATCTCCCATGATAATGAATGCAATCATTTACAGGCCTGTTCAGGGGGCTAGAGCAACCCTATGTGAACACAAATCACAATATATGGAAATAAAACAAATAAAATATCTCATATATGGAAATAAAACAAAGCTCTCTGTACTAAAACAGAGTGATTGATAGAATGGAAAAACATTTTTTAGAAAGGAGAACATGTTTTCTTAGTCCTGAAATGGATGAAGTATTTGACTTTCAGTTCTGCACTGTAAAAAAACTCTGATCATCTGCGTATTCCTTACAGGTCTACAGAAGTAACATGGGACAGGACCCTCATCCAGTTAAAAGTACTGGCAAAGTTCTCTGTAATTTTAATGGTGCACGTGTTTTACTCAGCATGTCAACTTCTTTGTTTTTTTCTTCTGGTCTGTATGTATATAGATTAAGAAATATATTGTGGCAAATACAGGTCTAATTTACTCCTTTAATTCTAGTAGGATAAGTCTGAATCCACAGAAGCAGAAAAGAACATGTTCTGTTATGTGAATAACAATTTCCAAATCAGGAGAATAATATCTGTTGACTGGAGAGAGAGCTAAAAAGTCACACAGAAAATATTTTCTCTCAGTGTCTCTCATGATCAGCTGAAACCAAAAGCTTGATTCTACCATTTTTATAAAGCAGCCACATCCTTTACCTCCAATGAAAGATTTGCTGGAATACAAATACAAAGCTCTGAATTCAATTTTGTAATGAGAACTCAACAATATTGTCCTTTGGAATACTCCTCTTCTGAAAACCTTTCACCTTCTATTAGCACAGTTAACTCCACTAAACAACTTTTCCTCTACCAGCTGAAGTCTTTGAAGATTATTTACTGCACTGTATTTCTACAAGACCTGACTCAGGAAGATACTTAGCTGCCTAACTGATTTTACTTACAGGGGTAATTCCCTTGCACTAAAGTTCCTCATGTACATAAATATGGTGTTGGCACAAGAATGATTTTATTGTCTTTGTTGATTTTTCAACCTATATGGATTTGCATTTTCACATAGTACTTTTCCTATTCTGATCCTTTTGAATTTGGCTGTCTCCATAATTAACTTCCTCTCCATTTGTACATCATCAATACCAAAGTAATTACTTCATAGGCTACTTCAGTCTGAATCTGGTATGTTTTTAAAGCAGCAGTGGCTCAAACCATGACATGCCTTCATCTCTAGCAAATACTATCTTCACATTCATAACTAGTTTTTTAATAAACACCTCTGGCAAGTAGTATGTTAGAGGCGTCCAGCTATGATTAAAATCCCCTGGTCTGGTCTTTCCTGAATCCTTTTTCAAATTTCAGAAATTGAAACCGTGCAGCCTCTCAGAGCTCAACAGGGAGGAAATTAGAATAGTTTTAAGACTATTCCTGGGCTGTGCTCTGGCTATTATTATATGGACATGTCCGAGAGTCTGCCTAAAGCTACAGCAATTTTTTTTTTTGTTACAGCAGAGCTTGAATCATTGCAACACTCTGCATTACCTAGTAGTGATATCCTCTTTCATATCATCACAGAACCTGGCTGTTATTGACAAGAGAGTGGTTTCCCCTCTCTGTAACTCAAGAGATAGAAGACATCCTTCCTTTATACCTAACTCAGTATTTCTTTCAAATTACACTTAGATATTTTGTCCACAGACATGACTTCATTAAATTCAATGTATTTATTTTCCTTCACTTATATATTCTCTCTTTGTGCCTCTATGTAGTCAATCATTTAATTTAATTCGTAAAAACCTGTGGGGAGAGAATTTGCAAGAAACAAAATTAGAGTACAAGGAATTATATTCTTCTGTTTTTTATTTTTAGTTTTCACTCTTCTGGAAATTAGTTTGATGTTAATTCACTGTAAATGAAGCAAGTTTAATTTATTCATTGGCAATTCCCAAGAGAAACTTCAGGATTTTTTCTGCCAGACCTATTAATCTGGAAGTACCTTCTCTATTTTTAATGATCTGCTTTTGCTTTTAGCACACTGCTATCAGGAACTGAAGGTGTTCTTTGGACATTTTTGAAAACATGACTTTCTGCAGAAAGTTTCATTTGCTCATTTATTATTTGCCTTGAAGCTCTCATCAAAGGTAGATGACAGAATGTTTTTCCAGATACCTGCCCTAAATCGTTTGAAGAGGCTTGTTTATGTGATTATTACAGTATAAATGACTGTATTGATATTAATAAGGTTTTACCATTTGCATCCTTTCCACCTCTCATGACAGGAATTTAGATGCGTGCAACTGTCACTTTTCTCAGTTCCAAAAACTAAAAGAAGGTTACTTTTAAGAACCTTCATAATGGAAATTTCACTGCACTGGAACGGCACTGAAAGTGTTTTGTGAGGATGGCATTGAACTACCTGAAAGCTGGTGAATAATAAAAAGGCTTCTCAGCTCTACCTGGGGGTATATTTCTTCCTGAGGCTCTGGAAGGAGCAGCCTGTAAGCACCTGCTGAAGGAACACAGTGGCTCTCACACACCTCCCACAATGAGCAGCCCGATATCCTCTTCCTCTACTTGTCTGACTGCTATGCATCCCTAGATCTGCTCCAGTTGCACCACCTTCCTTGCTCCTTTGCACATTGGAAGAGAAAGAGTTGCTGAGGCAGAAGGCCCACATAAAGGTACCTCTGCTGTATTCATGCACACTTATATTAGGCAGGCCCAATAACCATGTTTTTAACTCTTTTCATTTAATCTTCTATCATGAAAATCTACTGCAAAAGATCAGTGACATACTTCTCATTCTATTCATGTGAAATCCAGAAAAGACAGACAGCTTTGCCCATTTCCAGCTGTCCAGGGAGAGAGTGCATGGGCAATGGAGAGTCATCTGCTGATGGCAGCAGGGACTGTCACAGTTATAATCGTTGAGACCAGATTTTTGGAGAAATCAGTTATGACTGAGATCAATTTTTCACGTGTTCATCAATCTTCCAATGTAATATTTTTTACAAAACTACACAAAGATCTTGGCACACTGAGTACATGAGGTGTTTTAGGCAGCTTTCTTTAACCAGAAATATCTTTTCTGGTATTATTTACAACTTATTTGTGCTTCAGTATATTAATCCTAGCAAGAGCTGAAGATAACAATTTAGGGCTCGTTTTCACATTTATTAGTACCAGACCTGTGCACTGGTGATCCATTTCCCATGTAAAAAGTGCTTGAGGTAATTATTAGTGTGGAAAACTAACCCACCATTTTTTACATGACAGGGAGAGATGGAGTGATTAAAAATTTAGACAGGTCTGTGGTTTGCCCAATTTGAGTGGTTTTGTTCTGCAACATGGTAAAGCTTGAAAAAATTATACAGCTTGGGGGAAGCTATCCACTGTGTAGTAATTGCACTTCTATGCTTCCCTTATGTTTACACATTGTTATCTGACTGCCCATTTAGGAGAAATAATTAGAACTTAGCTAACTGTAAATAAGACAGATTTGTTCATTCTGGCAAATTCCTAAATGCAACTGATTACCCTTGGCAGAAAAGCTACCATGGCATGAACCTCTTAAGTAAAACCTGCACAATGATCTTTCCATCTGTCTAACTACCATAATTAAAGATATCAGCAGCAAAGAGAATGAGAGCTTAAGTTTGGTTCTTAAGTATGACATATATAATTTATCTGTCAGACAGGTTTATTTGCCTTCACTTCACCTTTTTGACCTTACTTCTTGCTAATATAAGACCTGTAGGGGAACACAAGTTAGATGGATGCATTCTGCTTTCAGCTACACCAGCAGAACATGGAATGACTCCATTCAGAAAACAAACAAAAGTAATAATAATTAAAAAAATAATAATAATAAAGTAAAATTTTATTTATCAGATGCAGACAAATCCAGAGGTTTTAGTGAAGATACATGCCTGTGGGAGACATAAGAGAAATAATTTTTATGTATATATTACATAAGAGTATAAAATGAGTTCTGCCTGGTTCCAGATCATATTGGACCAATGCAGAAAAAATTGCTGGTATAGAACTTTTAGGGAAGTGAAGTTTTTAGGGCTATTATCCCAAACTGGGGCAATTTTCACAGGCCTGCTGAAATGCAAATTGACCTATGACAACTTACTCCATCCAGTTGCAGATCTACCCACTCATATATTTCATTCAACGGTTTTTAGCTTAAGTTTCTAATCTGCTTTCTGAACTAATTAACACAAATAGCCACCTTACATGCTCTCTTCTTGCCCTGCCTTCTCTCTCTTACATGTCCCTTGCAGCAGATGAAGCAAAAAGAGAGAGAAACTGTTCTGCTATTGTGATCCACTCATCAGGAAGTATCTGATGCCCCGACTCAAGTGAAGCAAAAAAAATTGTTCTTCATAATAAAGTCTACTGGGTCTTGGCTGAGGTTCAGAGCACACAGATCACCTAGTCTCTATTAAAAATATAAACACTGTTGTTTCAGAAAATGCCAATATATCTAAGATGCTGGAATTTGAAACTAAAATTGTGCAGATAAATAACTTAGAAATATTGTCATTTTTATTCTTACACAGTCAATATTATAAAGATTTAAGCAAACAACTTTGTCCACAAATGTGTTTGATTTGCTAACTACAGATACTAGAATATGATATTAGATACTAGTTACTAAAATATCTATGAAGCACACACCCTTCTGGAAAGAGTAGTCCGAGGGCAGAAGTTGTGTTACTCAAATATTGTCTAAGTAGGTTAGGAAGGAGGGGTCCCACGGGAAGGAAGGCACTGCCTCCCATGGTCTGGATCTGACACAGAACAGCCTTTCCTTGGTGGGACGTGTTGGCTTGCAGCAGAGTGCTGCATGCCAGTTTTCCCTACCCTCCTGCAGATGCTTTCAGCCCCTGCTGTCGGTTACCACTGCCAATAGCGTACCTCCCACAGCCATGAAGCAGACAAGTGCAGTCACTGTAAATGTTATGGGTTGCAAAAGATGGCAGTTCTGATCCTTCTCAAAAACACGCAGCTGAGAACTGGCAAACTGATCTGCAGCCTCCACAAAATCTCACACTGGGAAACCTTTTTGCATTGGATGTGCCCTGTCATTTACAGGGAGTTTTTAACATAAATTACCTCATTCAGTGCACGAAATGAAAGTGAGTATTTAGGCATGACATAAGTGTTTCATTTTTTTCTCCTTACACAGGTCTATATGTAACACCCACCTCAAAACAACCTTCTAGGTAGTGGAGCAAAATATTTTTGTGCAATGATATAGAGAAAACTTATCTGCGCAGGTGTTCTCAAGTCTCAATGGGAGACCCAAAAATCAATTTGGAAACAATAATGAACAAATCCATTAAGTACAAAATTCTCTTCCTTTATATTTTTGTAGGAATTCAGATTAGAAAATACACAAGTCAAACTGCAATATGGCAGAGATCAAACACTAGTTTCATCCTTTTTACCAAACTCTTTCTTACTTATCCTTGTGCAGGCCACCAAGCCCCTCATACCTGCAGCAGTTTCATAAATATAAATCATACTGTAGTGTTTTCGACCTAAATTAGCACTTTGAAACTGCAAACATGAGGAGAATCAAGGAGAGCAAGGAGTATATAGCACAAAAAAAAGTTCCTAAGCAGTAAGATAAATATAGAACATTCACATAGCAGAAAACAGAAAGCCAATCTTCAGATTCCGTGGGTAAATCCAAAAGAAACTGCTGAAATCCTCCAAACATCTCTATTTGGATATGTGTCAGAGCTTTCCCACACAAGTCTTGTGCTCCTTTCTCAGTTCTGGTAAAATTGTTCCAAAAATCTCAAAGATTATGTATCTCACTCATACTGCAACTTCCTCTGCTCTTCTGCCCAAGCCAAGATGTGTGGCTGAGGAACATCTACCCTGCCCTTCCTGGCATCTCCGTCCAAATAAGCTCCTCAGTGGGATAGAGGACAAGGACAGGGAAGGCAGAGAACCTGATCATGTTCAACCCTTATTTTTTACAGCAGCATTTGGCAGCCAGAGCTGCACCTCCTCCAAGAACCACAGCCAGTTGCTTTGGGACAGCTCCCCACCACTGCCCATGCTCAAAGGGATAAAGTGAAGAAACATCAACAGAAATCCTTGCTGAAGGCTCCAGTTGCATGATGGTCTTGCCCAGTTTTGATAACATGCCCAGAAGAACAGCTTGTCTGTAAAAACTTAGCATATCCTCACTGTGTCCAGCTTCTTCATGCACTCTGATCTGGGACTGAATGCACTCCCTGTGTGAAGCATTGTTAAGCTTGATTTCCACATGTGAACTCCAGATGTGTTGGCCTGACTATCACTATGCTGCCTCCTCCTTCCAAGTACTGACCCACATAGAGTCAGTCCCTGTGTAGCATCTCTGTATGCTGCAAAGCCACTGAATGCTGTAACAGTTCAGAAATCCTTAAACACCTAAAGTGAGCCACATCCCCAGAATGTCAAGATAAAAAATTATGGTTATCATTTTAATCAATTAACTTGTGGGTTCTGAGCCTTCAAGGTTAGACTGTGTTCGCACTCTCAGTGTTTTGAATGATACCTTGAAGGACTGAGCCTTATTCAGCAAATTTTTAATGAAAATGCACTGTCTTTTAACAACCTGACATCAGTGTACAGGCCTTCAACTAATCAAACCTTCACTAAGATATCAAGACAATGCTGTTGTTTTCTAAAATCAGAATAAAAGTGTGATCCAGAAGTGCCTAGCAGGTTCTCTATGAAGAGAAAATAAAGCACTGTGCTGTTAAATACAATCTTGCACCTGAAAGTGCAGGTGGGCTAACCACATAGGAAAAGAGATTCACAGATGCTCAGGTAAATTATGTATACTTGAAATTATTGTAACAGTACTTACTTTATAGTTGCTAAAGGAAAAAAAAGTCCCAGGCCATTCTTCTATTCCTGTCCTAAAAACTATTTTTCCTAACAAACAAGTCTCACAAATTCTTTTGAAATCATTAACTTAAAATTACATGAAGAGTAAAATATGGTACATCCCACATATTCTCTAGGAGCAACAACAAATACCAAGACTAATGTGAGCAGCATCACTAGAATCTTAGTATTTCAGCTGCCTATTATAATTAAAGCTCCATTGTAAACTATGCTACCAGTCTCTTCTCACACATACAAGTGTACAAACGCCTCACACTTCAATAGCCTTCTTAAAAGTCTGCACGGTCTTGAGACAGGAATTGACATGTATGAAACAAACACATTCCTAGAAACAAACAAACAAAAAAGCTGTGATAAGAGTCCAGTTACATCTGATGGGTAAGAGTCAAATGTTGGAACTTCATCTAGAAAGCAACAGTATTTCACTTGTAGCTTAACGAGATTTCAGTGTGTTGGATAAATTACAGCTTTGCTGCGCATTGCTGCAGAGACCAAGCAGAGGAAGGACCCTGCTTTTTTCAGATAACAATTTATACATGTTATTAAATTCCCTTTAAAAGTGACTGTTACAGCATCACCAAGTACATGTATACATTGGTGTCCTGGGCCTCCTCAGGCAATTCAGAGCAAAGAATATTTAGGCTACAGTTTCAAAATGAGGAAATAGAAAATTGAGTGTTGCATACGCTTCCAGAGCTGAAAGGACAAGACTTCAATCTAAAGCTATAAATTATTCATAGCATATTCTGACACACTGGGGAAGAGACCTGAATATTCATATGCCACACAACTGGCAAAGTCCCTATAAATTTAGGAAATTATGGGATTATGGAAACTTTCCTTATTTTCACTATACAGTCCTTATGGGACAAGCTGTGCCACAGTGGATTTCAATGATAGAAGATACACAATCACAACAGATGAAACTCTGGAAGACTTGAGCCTTGAATCAAAGCTCCTTTTTTTGAAGGCTTTTTCCCCAGAACAACTGGGGATGCCAACAATCTGAAAACTGTATTCTGAAATCACAGACGCTCACAAAAGATTACCAATCATATTGCACTCATTTGCTAATCAGTTTGGATGTTGTTTTCACAATGTGTCCATATTCAATAACATAAACATCTGACCTGTGATTCTCTGTTGCCATAGGTGGTGTTCAGCCATTTGTAACTAGACAAAATGAGTGCAAAGCATAACTATTCAACTTGGTGGCAGATTCCATGTAATGTGCATTAATACAATTGACTACTTAATGCCCTTGATGATGAAGAATGCAAGTGATTATATCTCGATAAAACAAAATAAATATCTCTGTAATATCAATAAAAATGTTCACAGGTGAGTATGTTACAGCAGGCAGTGGGAAATCAAGACTGTAGTGGTCTTTTTCCTTTTGAAAAATCAAAACAGCTTTGACACAGCTCAAAGAATGAAAATCAAAATAGATGCAGCATTTAAAGGTCCCAGTTTGCTCTGTAGATTCTTTAGAAATTCTGTTCTCCTGACTGTCTGTGGACAGGCGGGGCAGAAGAGCCTCTGGGAATGAAATACCGGAGTGAAGATGTGGTGTCTGTGTGGTACAATGATAAGGTTCGACACATGCTATATAGACAGAGAACGTGTTCAGTTATGGCTTGGAGCCTAAGCACATGTGAACTCCACTTCTGGCTCTCCCACAAAGTTCTTTTGTGATATTGGGCATATACTTTAAATTTTGTGCCTCAGTTCCCCTCTAAAATGAAATCAACACTTCCTTTCCCCATCTGCTGGCCATCTATCGTGAACAAATAAGATATAGACTGACTTAAACCATCTCATCCAAGTATATCCTGTTCTTGTCCGGTGCATCCAGAAATGACAAAAACTCTGCTATTAATACTTAAATAGTAATGAATGGTATGCAGACTCTGCCTGCACTTAATCTCTGTACTTCAATTTCCCCACTGCAGTATTACTACTTTTTGACATCTCATGATGTGTAATGAAGCATACATTATCTCTGACAGTCCAGCGCCTCTTGGCATACAGTGCCAGGAGAGCACCAGGGACTACAGAGCTAAACACGTGACAGCAGGCACCCCTTTATAAACAATCTGGGTAAGATTAAAGGACATGAAGAATAAACATGATGTTAACTAATGGCTGTTGCAAAGAGTTCTTTTCAGAAGCCCGTTCCCCACAATGGGTTTCACTAATGCAAAGCAACAGAAGAGCAAGCTGAAGTGGCTAAACGTATGGATTAGGTTTATGGCTGAGACAATCAAAGCTGCCTTAAAAGTCAAGGCACCCAATTTCTATGAATGTTAATGGAAAACAGATGTTCAGAGATTCCAAAAAGCTAAACCACATAAAACATATTTTCTTCTAATGAAGTTTCAAAGCTCCATTTTTCACTGAACCTCCATGAAAGGAATTGCTGTTTTTCAGAACTGGCTGTTAGGCTGTGCTTATTCTTTGGGCAGCAGCACAACCTCACCAAGTAGAAACAACCACTCCTGCTGTGCTTCTACACATATTCCCTGCCTGTGTTGTCTCTGTAACTTGCCAGCAATTGCAGAACACCAGAATCTTACTCATACAGATGCTTATTTGCTTTAGAAGTTGCTTTTCACCCTTACAGAAAAAAATAATCATGTCATAATGTAAATACCCGTCACCACTAAGGCTATTCAGATTCTGTTGGAGTAAAAGCATGAGAAATGGTGATCAGAGACACACTCAGCTGTTGAAGAGAACTGTAAACATGAATATGTGTGTTAAGTATGTCAATCATTTGCCCTCAGAGAACACCTTACAGTCTTTACTCATTCCAGCTGGTCACTGATAAGTAACATCATCTCCATTTAAACATGACAAACTGAGACAAAGAAATCTAAGGCCAGTCTAAGGCTGAGAATTTGGGTTTGATGACACAATGTCTTTGTGCAGCATAAAGTATTCTTACAGCATAAAGTATTCTTGCCCTGAGCCAGTCAGTGCTGCTTTTTCCTCCCCATTGCAGCCTACCCATCCCCACATTTCTGCTACTCATCATTAACTGAAGTGCTGAGACCAGAGTTGGATGTTTCCTAACAACATTTATCAGATATTCATGAATATTGTTAATAATTTGCAACAATTTTGCCACACATATTGATGTCTTTGAATGCAGACAGAGCTACATATATATCAGATTCAAAATGTGTGAACTATATAACTGAGCAGATCATCACCCAACACTGATCATACATGTTGTGTGAGTGGCATGTATTTGTGTGAACAGAGAAATAGGACTCTCTCACATAGCTTTAAACAGCTCTTTACTAATGCTGAACTACACTGTAAGAAATAAGTAGAATTCAGATATCTGCTTCAGGGTGAAATTATGCCCTAAACTCCAATGCCTGTACTATTTCAGTCTTTACTGGGAGTTAAGATCAGTGTTCTGGGTGAATGCACTCACTTGAATCTCATGCTGAATATCTTCTCTGAGATCACAAAGCAGCAAATCAGTGGCAGAGCTGGGAATGGAACTCAAAATTTCCTAACTCTTGGCATGATGCCTTTGGTGCTGGATATTACCTCCCTGCATTTCTTCATAAGAAACAAATTTTAACTTTGTCTAGGGATATGAAGTAAAAAAAAAAAAAAAGACCGAAAACCAAACAACCCCAACCAAACTAAAAAGCCCAAACTGAAAAATCATGTTTGTAATGCTGACTTCTCCTTACTGCATACATAATCCCCACTGACATGAACAGTAATGTGGCATTTCAGTCTAGTGTACTGAGTATCACGTTGCTTAAGGAGTGGAAGCACATAGTCCCTGTGAACCAGCCTCAGGTGGATTTAAATTACTCTCTGCTCTCTCAAAGTGACAGTTTCTGATCTCTGATTTCCACTGGTTACCAAGCTACTAGAAACAAGCATATTGTACAGGGGTAAACGGTTATCATATACATCTGGGTCACTAGCCAGATTGTAATGCAACCTGCCGGTAGTGATAATGCACACTGTGTTCCTCCACATTAACATCCACTGGCTGCAGCAGTTCATCCTTATTTAGATGTTCTGATATTCAGCTTTGGAAATGCACAACAGGATGTGGATGCTGCTCTCGTGAAAGAAATCAATCTTAAAAAACTGCCATTTCCCCATATAGAAAAATCCTTGGAAAGCTTAGAGCTATTCAATATTTCTTAAGATTTCATCCCTTGTTGGACACCTCTCTTTGCTTTAGGGTACATGGTCGGGGATAAGGAAATGAAGGTGGGCTATTCCTCAGGAGGATGTTACAAATGACAGAAAGCCTCTCTGTGGACAAAGTAAGATTTATAAAATAGAGTAGCTTTTGACTTGAAGTTTTACACATGCAAACTAACCAATCACATTTATCCATGCCCATTTCATGGTCCTTAAGCCAAGACAGCAGGAGCAATCATTTTGCCTAGACCCCTGAACTGCAGTGTGCACTCATCCACAGAGATCCTGTAATAGCTGTAAACCAGAGTGAAAGCGTGAAAAATCAGTTCATATTCCAATCAGCTCTGTACAGTAGCAGAGGAAATACACAGACTGACAGACAGAGTGAAAGCACTAAGCAGTTCCTCCTTACGTAACAGTATCCTTCCTACAAGTCCGTAGAGCATTATTACCTTTTAAGTACTGCCAAGGCTGTAATGATACTCGCAACTTGTTTACAAAATAGTGATCCCTCTTTAATCAATCTGTAGTTCTCCTTTGTCGTACTGCATATTAAAATGTTAGTGGCTTTTTAAAATAGATCTTGCTTATGTAACACCAGGCACATGTGAAGTGAACATGAAATTGCAGACTTGACTCCACAGCAGTTCACACATAGAAATATTTTTACTGTTCCTCCATAGCTGCAAGCAATACTGTCTTCATGGAAAAGGTTTTTAGTTCCAATTCATTCTCAAAGTTCAATATATTCAATCTTAATAAAACTGCATAATGCACTGCTCCAAAGGAGTCATCACACACCCTAGCCTAGAATACTGTCAGCAAAAAGCTCATTTCTTAAGAGGATCCTCAACTACACAGCTCACTCAAACTGGTTCTTCATTTTGAGATCTAAACATATACTTACTGTATGTAAATAATTACGTACATTTGTTAGGCTTATGTTACTGAGTGCGACCGGACTAGCTATAGCGAGTGCTCGCTGGAAACCCCCAGAGGTGGAGGCCTGATCTGGCGTGTGATGCCTTAGCAGTCATAAGGACTGGATCCTAGGAAATGCTGGAGAGCCTATGAGGGTCACAGTCCCTATGGATGTCAGTTTTATAAGGAAAACTAATAAGCTGCAGTGGTGAAATTCAGGGTGCTATGCAGGAAACTGAAGATAAGGAATCTCTGTTGTAGCAGCCCCTGAAATGCTCTCAGCATCTCATGTGGGGACAAACATGGAAGCAAAACCTCTATGTAGAGATGAGAAAACGGTGTGAAGAAAGGCATTTCGGATTCGACAAAGGAGTTTACACAGGATGAATTTGGCATCACCTAAACAAGATGGGAACCATGCTCTGGTGACAGAAAACTTTTAAAAACTAGGTTATTATAGAAAGCTGGAGCAAAATAACATATGGCTTGGGTTGTTCCATCTTCTGGGATGAAGTCGTGGGAACACTGCATCTTTCAAATATGGAATAAAAGCATTCGGTAAAAGAGAAAATTAGAAGGATGAGAATGCCTAACTTTAAATGAAAATATTCTATAAAAAGGCAACAGGAGAAGGGATCTAAAAGACACAGGAGAAACTTGTAGAAGGCCATTAGTGGAATACTGTAAATTCAGGTAACTATAAAGAAAAAACAAGTTGAATAATAGTACTATACACTAAAGAAAATTCAGTTTAATATAAGAGTAAAAATTTAACCATGTCAAAAAGACAGAATCCATACAACTTGAAACTCCAGTACAGCGCTAAGACCATATTACTATTCACCTGACCACAGGGTGATCAACTGCTACATGCTGAAACGCTGAGAGCAGGAAACACTATCTAAACCTAGAGTATGTTGATAATAGACACGATAGACAAGACTAAACATCTAGACATCACTGACAACTGCCTTCTCGATGAGTTACTCACAATTTGCTGGAAGAAAAGCAATTATTGGCTTGATTCTGAGCACTGTATAGCTCTGGCTTGTAATGTCCTTTTAGGATCACAGGAATTAAACAGGCAAACTACTCCACTGAGAAAAACCAGCCAGGCACCAGCGCCCATGCAATCAAGTTCTCAGTCTGTCAAGCCTCTGTCCAAGCCAGGTGAGGTTTCCCATCAAAGAGGAATTCAAAGAGCCCTCTGAATACAAAGCAGTTAGTTTACTGTCACATTTACATACAACTATAAGAAGTGAGTTCTTTGAATTTAGTAGCATTTCAGTTTATTTTATCCATGCATAGAGAAGTCACAAGAGCAGAATCCAGACACACATCCTCCTCAAAAAAAACTTGAGATCTATCACAGTAAAAGCGTGGCTTCTAAAAATGGTAACTTTGTGTAAAAGAATAAACTGCACTGTGGCACATTTCCCTGCTAAAAATGACATGGCTATGGCATGCCAAAAGAGAGCTTAACTGACTGCCTAACCAGTTCCCCTTGCTATTTACAATGTGTTACCTTCTGCACTAGTACTCACTGAAAACACACACACAGATTTTTATTCCATACTGTGACTCAGTTAATTTGAATTTGTTCTTGATAATGCTCAGAAAGCTAATATGTTTTCAAATTAGTCTCTGGGGGTTTGACTGTTATTTGAGATAATAACAAAATAGTGATTTTACGAAGAGACGGGATCTGGTCCTTAGGAAGACAGAAAAAAATAATATTAAGTGCTGCAATCTTCTTCAAAGATATTGTCACTATTCTTTCACTTTCAGGATGAGAATCATAAGTAGTTGGATCATGTGTTAAGAAGTTCTGGTGATGCCTCAGGCTTTTCTGAGTTTATTTTACTTTATTTTTCTTGTCTCATAGAAAGATAAATGCTCAATGGACAAGGCAGTTTTAAAGTAATTTTCTTTCATTTTAACTTACAGGTTTTTGTAGGATTGCAGTTGCTGTGTGCACTTGCTAAAAACACAGTAATCTGCATACATTAAGATAGTATATTTGTGCACAGTATGTCATTACTTCTATCTCCTGCATAGCTTTTCTATATGAAGAGAGATTCTGATTCAGAATTATGAAAATAACATCTATAAATACTGTAGAGAAAATAAATTTATAATACTGCGCAATTATTTCTTCTCCTGTAACATTAATAGTTGAGTCTTGTTCTGAACCTGTGTAATTCTAAGTGAAAAAAAAGGAGCTACTGAATATTGACCAGTTTCAAAGTCCTGCCAGTGCTGAGCCTCCCGATCCAGAGCCACTGCATGTTCTGGACTGCACGTGAACCTGGTTTGTGTATATTCACTTGTGTGTAAAAAATATATTGAAGGAAACTGCATTTATTAATTGCATTTATTTACATCAAATAAAAGGTTGAAGGTAAGTCAGAAATTTATCAGGCAGCAGTAATAACAACTAGTGACATATGTATGAATTATAAACTTGACAAAATACTAGCAAAATGTATTTGCATGTGTAGCTCACATCTCTGTATGTGTTGTTTTATGACCTGGCTGGCTATGTCACTGACTTTAGTAGAGGGCAGCTCTTTCACAGAGCATTAATATCGCAGCACTAAGTTGAACAGCAGTCCAGAGCAGCTCCACTTACAACCACAGCAACAGGTTATTTTATCTTCCTTTTGCAAGTTCTGTTCTTTTGGCCTCCTCTTAAAAACAAAGATATCTATTGCCTTGAAGTCACTTTTTTTTCCACCTGAGTGATGAAAATACTCCACAATTTTCCAAATTAAATCTCTCTAATGCCTTATAAAATGGCATTCAAAATGTCTTTCACAGTTTACTGGAAATTTCTTGTCTGATACACATCTCAGGTTGTTATTTACTTTGTTTCATCACTGCATCAGCCTGATGGCTCACAGTAATCTTGTAAGTAAAAAAACTGCCGTTGGCTTCCTCCTCCTCCTGTCACTTTCAAATAACAACTGTCTGGATTTAATCATAAATGCTTATATTTAAATAGCTGTAGGCTTCATGCAGGAATTACTAAATGAGGTTCTCCAGTTAGTGTTAAAAAGGATGTTGGATTTCTCATGCCTCCAGGCTTGAAAAGTTAATTCTATAAACACATATAACACAAGGCATTAGTCAATCTCTAACAGAATTGATTAGGAGTGGACTTAACCTCCACCAAGTTATCTCATAATTAGCCCTGCAATGTTCCTTGGCCCCTTTGCTAAAGCATCTAGTATAGCATTTTCGGAGTCACGACACTGGATGAATATTGATAACAGCAACATTTGCACTTAAGCTTGAGAGTCTTGCTCATGACAGAGGATGATTTGAATTTGTGTTTCTGCAGAAACAAGTAAACACTGAGGCAGATAAGAAAACAGACTTGCACTTAGGAACAGAATCATTTAAAGAAACATCTTTGTTATTGTGTTAGTCACATCCTTCTCAGAGCAAAGTAGTATGAAATCTACTGGAATTTTCAAACTGATGTAATCCAGACAGTCTCTTTCCAGATTTTGTTCAGTGCAAAGCCATTATACTATTAGCTATACTTATTTATGATCACTTTTCAGCTTTGTTCTCTCATGTTTCTTTATGCGATCCTCTTTTTCACTCTGGTTCATCTCTAATTCTTTTTCTTAGCTTTCATGGTTGAACTCTTATCTCTCATTGCCCTATTTGCTTGAAATAACAGGTCTAGCACTTAGATATGTGTTGTACTTTATCACAGAGCCTGATCTTCCCATTAATTACATTCACTCTTCTGCAATTTTAGTCCTTGTTTTCATTTGAGCAATTTTCTAAATACAGTTACTTAACGAAACCCTTTTTACTTTATGTTCACAAACATCTTCTAGTGTTTGCTTTTAGAAAGCATTTCTATACCAACGTACATCTAAGAGGAATGTATACAAACCCTTCAAGGTTTGACATTTTGGAAACCTCAGGGACACATCTCATTCCACTTCCCCTGCTTGCCTTCAGAAGAAACCCTCACAAAAAATATTGTACTATGCAATGGAAAATTACATCAACTAAAACTACAGCGTTTATCTTCATTAATTTAACATCGACTTCATATCTGATTCCTGTGCCCCTGCACTATAAGAGAGTGAGTAATAGAAGAACCCCAGTACACTTCCACATAATTAATTTTTGGTCTTTTGGCTAGAACTGTACCAAAGTCACTTATCATTTTGATTTAATATCCCTCTCCCCCCCACCATTTTATTACTCATTTCTTTAGCAAGCCAATTACCACCCTACTATGGCAAGCTGGGGGCTGGGCCACTGAGCTACAGCCATGTGCCTACCAGCACTCACCCCTGGGCAGCACAAAATCAGAGAACCAGACAAACGAGACGGCCCCTCACCTTGTCACCAAACTCAAATGTGCTTTCTGTCTGCAACATGCAAACATCTGGTTTAAGTATCAGCTCTGGGGCTGCAAGGTATGGAGAGCAGGCCTGCCTACGACTGAAATAACTGCCACAGTGCTTCTTGCTAATTAAGCTTTCTACAATTCACCAGCATACCCGGATAGCTCCCTGCAGCTTTCCCACAGTCCAAGGTAACTTTCCATTTAAGCTTTTATGGTTTCTCCTGCCAGCTTTTCCAATAGCAAGAGAAGCAGTACCCTGGCTCTGCATGATATGGTTAAGATAAAACAGGAAAACCAGTTGAAGGAAAACCAGTTGAAGGACATTTTAGTAGACCCTGTTGCAACATGACAAAGGGCTTTAAAGTAAAAGAGGGGAGACTTTGACTTGATACAAGGCAGATGTTTTCTTGCTATGAATAACAGGTTGCTCAGAGAGGTGGTTGATTCCCCATCCCTGGAAACATTCCAGGTCAGGTTGAGGGGGGTTCTGAGCAGCCTGATCTAGTTGCACACGTTCCTGCGCAGTGCAGGGGAGTTGGACTATATGACATTTACTGGTCCCTTCCAGTCAAAAAGAATTCTATGTTTCTATGTTGTAGGTGAGGACTGGTCTGCAAATCAATCACATCACTTCACAGGCCCGTTTCACTGTGTGAGACTGCTCATCTCTAACAGTAGCCATTGTACACTCAAGAAAACTGTGAGAACCTTCCTGTCAGATGGTAGCAGCTGCTGAGGGTCTTGCACATTCAAAGAGCTGAGTGTTCCCAACTTCAGGTAGGAAAGAGAGAAATCTCCAAATGACTCCCATAATCAAATATTTCAAAGGCAGTAAGAACAAGAAGAAAAACAATTGCTTTGGAATATTAAAGACAAACTGTCAGAAAAAAACCTCGTTCCTCTCTAAAATGCTGCTCTGCTAAAAGAATGCGAAACACCATTTTCTAGTTCTCTGTAGGTAGGTGACATCTTCATTACTTCTTACACATTGCTCAGATTTGCTTTTTCTGATTTTAACCCTCAATGAAGAGTTCTGCACACTCTGGCTAATTGTTGCAAAACTTTTACAGTGCTGAAAATAATTTCTGGATCATTGCAATTGCCTGTCTCTATGACTAAAGCACCTGGAAGTGCTTTTCATGGAACAAAGTTCTCTGTCCTTAGTATGGTCTTGTATGAGGAAAGAAATATAGTAAATTTGCTGGCAATATTCTTAAAGCTATTGTTCTAAAACTTGCATAAGGAACTTCTACAGGAAAAAGAGCATCAGCCCACCATTACATGCCTTCAAAATCATCAGATGCTACAGGGTGTCTGCAGTATGGATCACTCTGTGAGTAACAAACAATTATGGGAAATGCTGTTGACATATCTCCCATCAAGATTTAATAGGGTAGATTTGACTATAAATAATGCACAAAATATAGAATGATTTGCAGTGCCAATCACACACTATCTTTCTTCTTGCCTTTACCCTTTCTCTCCTCTTCCTATGTACATATATATAGATATACACTTGGAGATGACATCTGGCTATACATGGAATACGTGTCACCAGCTTTTGAAGATAAATATATGAAGTGCCAGCTGGATGTAGCAGAATAATTAAATGTGCTCTGCTAAAGTTTCTCTCTGGTGCAGAAAAAGATAAATAAAAGGATGCATGTGGAGATCACTTCAGATAACTAAGACAGATAGATTAGATGTTACTGACAGAGGAGGCAGCCAAATTCATACTGCTAAAACGGGTGTGTTATTTTTCTAAAATCCAGAGAAATAAACAGTGGTGACACAGGAGTGACACATGAAAGCCTATCACAGTGGTGCCTCTGCAGCTCTGTGCCTCCTGGGACCACTCATAAGCTGGAACTCAGAGCAGGACTTGAAAGATCAAGCTGGATTTACTCTAGTGTAGAGAATATCCCAACAATCAATATTTTTCTTATGGCAGTGTTATACTATGATCCTGAAAATATTTGTTACCTACAGTATTATACAGTAGCATAGGAAGAACAAAGTGGTTAATGTGACTGCTTGAAGAAAAAAAGCAGTGTATTTGGTATACATGGGCAGAATCAGGTCTGTCCCTAGGTTATATGAAATCACTGAATTTCATTTTGAAGTTGCAGTAAGAGATGCCAGTTCCACAGGGAATTTTGGTCTTTGTGAAGAAAACAGGAAAAATCCTCAGAACACAAGAATGGCTTTATTTTTGAGATAATTTTTAAAGTAAATTTCCTGAATTGTATGACTTCATTCTGAATACCTCTAACATCTACAGACTTCTCATGACTTTGCTGTCAGAAAAGCTTTCTTAAGAAAGTTGATTTCTTAGTCTGCAAAATAACAGAAAACAAAATTGCAAATAAGATTTATAAAAACATTTGAACTAAACATATTAAATTCTCTTTCTCATCCCCATGCCACCCTTGGATCAAAAAGCTCTAAAGTCCTGAAGGGAATCTTCATTAACAACAGCTCAAACCAACATTTTACTGTGTGGAAATATGTTTACTAAATGCATTGAACCAGTGAAATGTATTTCATCAAGGCAACAATAAAAAGGAAAAAAAAAAGTTTTATGATAGTGACAACCAGTAGTATGCAGAAGATCATCACAGAGCATATGTGCTTTCACATCCCACAAAAAAATCATTAATTTTACTAATTGACTACATGGACAGAACTCAAACTTTGCTCTTTTCTTCAGACTATACTTTGTCAGTTTTTGTATTTTTCTCATTCTTTTCTTTCTATTTGTTTCTAGGTTTTGGCAAATACTACCTAAGTATTTGTATTGTATTTTTAGTGTTTTGGTTTTTTTTTTTAACTAATTTTGAAACTAATTTTGTAGCAGACCTTCCTTGAAGAGTTAAAATGCTGTAAGTTGAATGATGTATAATGAATTACAGCTCAATAGGTAATCCTAGCTCTACAGCTGATATTTCTCAGTACATTTTTTGCTCTCTTTTTACAGCATGGTTCCTCATGCTTTATCATTTATTATTTTAAAAGTGCCATGTGTTCCTCATACTTCTCAAAAAAGCAAATGTTCCAGGTCCTTGCCCAGTAATATTTATCATTTATGATCAAAAGGACGTGGACTTTTCTGCTTTGAAACTTTCTTGAATGCTGTATCACAGAACAACCAGTAGAAATGTTACCAGACCTTCCCAGTCCAAATAAGCCCAAGAATACACAGGGGCCCCATTTGTTACTGTTTCCTTTCCATGATTTCTATTCCATTATTTCAGCACAGTGGATCTGATGCTTACATCACAATTTGGTACACATCTATAATGTGTGTTTAGACGCTGATCTGTCCTTACATCTGTTCAGTGAAATCTGAATAAAGAACTTGAGAAGTGACTATGACACAAAGTTGTATTGTAGAGCATGACCTCTAATTTCTTTTGCTCTTTTAAGGTGAAATTTGCCAGCACACATTGGATATCCACTTTAAAAAAAGCAATAGGTCTATAAATATAATTTATAGATCTATAAATGCAACTTGTTCATTCACTCCACGTATGAGTGCCAGATACATCTCATTAAATCCCAGTCAGTGCTCTCTTTTGCTATTTCCTTATATGCCAATTAAATGCCTGAATAAGTCACTAAGATGCAGAAACTGAACTTTGATTTTTCATCTTTTCACATCAGTTGATGAAGAGTTCATCCTGTGACAACAGCAGTTAAAACTATTACCACATTTCTAAAACTGTCTTGTCCTTTGTGTAAGCATTTCAGGGTTTCAGTCAGATTGAATTTTGTAACTTCTCAGAGAAGTTACACTGCTGAGAGAACACAATGTGCTTGAAGTTCTCAGCATTAAAACAGACAAGCAAGTGATTCTTGTTAAACACTGTTACAGCCATGATCATCTAGGATGCCAAGCAGGGCTAGGTTTTTTATCATGACAACTATAATAGCTGTAAAAAACTAGAGGGGCTTTCAGGCCCAGTCTTAAGGGTTGAAACAGTTAACTTTAAAGATAAAAAAAAGTTATGAACAAGTTACTTTGGCATATAGAAGGACTCCTGAGAGAGGGAAATTCTAGTTTACAAAACATGAAAGTGTTACTAGCATGAGGGAAAGTTAAGTTCCCAATTTACCTTTAAAAACCTTTAATTATTTCTAGATACCATGCAACTGTGCCCTTCTTTCCCTCTAAAGAAAGAATTAATCTTCTTTCTAAAAAAACCAGCCTTGATCCTTATGATCTCTTCATACCAGTTGTGAAGTTGCAAAGTACTACATGAGGCCACACCACTGACTTACATAACCACATTATTGTAGTTGCCTTATTGTTCTCTAACAAAGCCCATAGGTATCGCAGTGTCAGCTTTGCCGTGGGACTGCAGCAGCAGTACATTGTGGCACTTTGTAGCAGAATCTCTTGAAGATACGTATTTTTTGCAGCATGCTACTACAATGAATAAAGCTGAAATAAGGACGAAAAGAAGAGTCGCTCAGCTATGAGACGTTAACTTGGTGACAGTGTTTTGGCTCCAGAGCAAGTCATAGGCCACACAGAAAGGTTGGAGGAAAAATCTTGTTTTGCAAGTAGAGAAAGTACATGATATAATCTCCTCTTCTCAATTCAATTCTTCCATTTGCAGCTAAGATTTAAAATGATGAGGGAAATACAAGCTGGTGGGGGAATAAATGCAACTGTCTTGAACCTGAAGCTACATTCAGCTCTATTAATCCTCTGCTAAGTACCTGACTAACTAAGAAAAGTACCTCTAGTTTGGGTTAGGGTGTCTTTCTTCTGCCAGTCCTTAGGTTTTGGATTTACGAGCACAACAGAACCAGGAACATTTTCCTCTAGTTTAGGAGGCTAAGTTATAGAGCAGAAACCCATTAAGCTAATCTAAGCATAAAAAACCCCAAAGGACAAAAAAAGGCCTCCAGAGGTAACAATTCAGATTCAACCTATCGCTGCTCTTGTGTTTACAAGCAACCAGGAAACAGCTCATCATCTTCTGTTCCTAAAAACAGCTCAGTTCCTACAGAATGGCCAAGTGAGAATTGGTAGAAATTACTGAGTGCAGGAAGTATTTACTAACTTCCCTTAACTAAAGAAACTAGGTTTCGGCCAAACCTAAGATTTTTAGATATTTCTGGGCTAATATAAAGACTCTTATGAGAATCTCCCTTTGGAAGCTGCAAATAGTATTTTGAGAATGCTGTTTTACTTAAATGACAAATGATTTTACATTTCAGAGAGAAGACAACTTCAAAGTTGTAGTTATCAGTACTTTAAAGTTTCCTCTCCAAGTCATTTAACTTTCCTCTGAGATTCAGTACATTCCTCTGTCAAATGAAGATGATGATGACCCAGATGATATTTCACATCTAAATTCATTAAAACTTATAAAATGTTTTGCTGTGCTTCGGAGAAAAATGTTAGAGAAATTGAAAGCATTTTTCCTATACTAATTAGCTGAAAAGTGAGGCCTTTATAGAACTGTTGTTCACATTTTGGAGAGATTACAGGTGTTTTTAAACTGTAAATATTTTTACTCTGGACACATTTTATATATTGCAACTGAAACACATACTAAAGCCTACTGAATGTACAGTGCCAACAGAGCTCACAAAAACATTGGCTTAGCTGGCCATAGTTCTTTGCATTTACGTCTGAAATCATATATTTGTACTGGGAAAGAGCAACTCACATGCTGCCTTTTCTCCTAAGAAACTGCTGTGAAAATTAACATGCAGATTATACATAGGAATCATGGCTAGAGTTTCAAAGCTTGACAGCTCATACTAACTGCTCAACAGGTTAGAGTAGAAACAAAGGCTAAGTGAGGAAGCCAATGGGAGTGCTGGGTATATGAGAGGGAGCTAGAATTAAGGTGGGCAGAACGTAATTAAACTGGAAGCTTGACATGACAGCAGAGCTAACACGCCACTAATGTAAGAAAACTGAGATGCAGGTACAGAAGATATTTTGATCACTATCAAGTCACTTCACAGTTCTTGTAGGGTGATAGCACAATCTGTTACCATGAAAAGAATTGTGAAGCTTTAATTGAACATATTAAAGTCTCTTTATCCATCACTGGAGTGAAGGCTTCAATATTGTATCATCTGAGTGCATTTTCTGAATCTTTAATGGAAACACTACTCAGTTTTTGAAACAAAGTTTGCATAAGCAGTGCTTAACCAGCAATTTTCTTGCTTTGATGTATGGAAGAGGCACCCAGACTGGAATATCAGAATCCCAGAATCAGCTGTTGGAAGGATTTACAGCACATCCAAAAGAGTGTCACGAGGAGCAGATACACACTACATGAGGTTACCCTTGCAAATGGAGACAGCAGACAAGAAAGAATGAAGGCTCAGTTGAAAATCACTCCATACTTCAGAGAAGGGCAAGAGTTTTGAGAGCTTCCAAGCAAGAGAGAGAAGAACAGGACCAAAACTTTTCTCCACAATGTCTCCATCTATGCACTTGGTTACAGAGCAAAGCAGAATGATATGCAGTAATCCAAATAAAGTGAGTAAAGGAGAATGCATTAAAATATTAAACTGTTGCCTCCTCCTTGGACCTATCAAGTAGTTTTTTTGCCAAAGTACAAATTCTCTACATGCTCTCCAGCTTCGAAACGTCAGCAATGTTTTTGATCTTCATCAGCCAGGCACTTTCCAAGTTAATTATTTTGCTATGAACTTCTCTAACCAAATTTCCCAGCACACACTGCATCTTCCTCCTTGTCTCATGAAACAGAGACCTCACATAAGCCCTGTATTCACCCTTGTAGCTAAGCAAATGCATGTGTCTACTACACAGGATATCTTAATCACTGGTACTTTCTGGAGAAAAGTTTCAGCATCTGCTGTATCTTAATTATAGCATCTCAAGGGACACCAGCTGACTTTCACATTAGTCAGCAAAACCTTTCCTACTAGGAATTCTTTGGAGGCCAAATCGTTCATCTTAACATTGCCACAACACAGCAGGTGAAATACTCCGAAGCAGCAAAGCAGCACAAGACCTATTTGCCTTCCTAGCCCTTCACATAGGACTTATTTACTAAGCCTACAACAGAGAAAGTAAATACCCATCTGCAAAAAGAATTGCACCTCAAAAGAGGTGGAGTTGTTCAGTAAAGAGAAGGCCTTTGTCAGGTAAAAATTGTTGTCATGGAGCTATGACAATACACCCTTGCTGAGGATCTGCTCCAGGACTTTGCAGCTTTTATTGCTGTGTATGTATTGTAGTTATGAAAGATTGTCTATCGTGGTGAAAGTGTAACGCAATGATTTGTTTGTATTTATAACTGTGTTACTCATTGTTTTTTTCTTTTTCTAATCACATCTGCTCTTGCTACTGTCTGAATCTGAAATCCCCCATTAAGATGAATCATCAGTAACAGCCTTTATCAGTCTCTGCTGGCCCTGAGACACGAGCAGCTAATGACATGCACACACCTCTGCCCCAGTTTACAACTGAGAAAACAGAAGTAAGGAGACTGTGTTAGTGACAATTTTGAAGAGAAAGAGTGCTAGGACAAGACTAGATGAAATAAGTCCTGGTCTAAGTCCTGCGTTTACATGACCTGACAAAATGAGGGTTTCTTTTTGAAAATAATGCAAAGACATTATTACAGAGAAACAGGAACTCACCTTAACAGTGACCAAAATGTGAAAAATGAAAAAATAACAGTTAGGAATAAGTCTCTTGAAGTGTTCTCCTATAAAGCATTATTTTTATGCTTAAACTAATTTATTCAGTTTATATTGTTACTTTTCATAAGTAGGCTTATTTGGGGGGATGAGATTTGCAAAAGCACCAAGAGATGACTGAGCGCAATTCATTTGCAAATGAATTTGTGGCAGACTAAACAAGTTACTTCCTCACTATTAATTGTGTCCAGCTATGACAGGTGGACAAAAGATGAAATGAAGCTGGTATATTCACATAACTTGTGACTCTGCAGCTTTTCCTTGGCACTTGCCCATTACAGCTCCACCCACCAGCCTCTACTGGAATCAAACAGGGATCCATTCTCTTATCAACTAGGTGATGTACACACTTCCCTGCATGGTCACCTTTCTTGCTGTGAAAGGCTGTAAAATACATCAACTGTTGTGCTGGCTCTCAACATTGACACTACATCAAGCAAAAAGAATACCAAATGACTTAAGCAGTGATACCAAGTCACTCAGGGACTGGCCCAGTTGGACTGAAAAATTCATGAGCACCTCCAATGTTCAGGCATCTGAACAAGGACATAAGGATTTGGCCTACTGAGCTGGTAGGACATAGAATCACAGCATTTCAGAGGCAGGAATAGACCTCCAAGATCATCAAGTCCAGCCTATGACCCAACACCATGACATCATCTTGACACGTTCAGGATCCCACAAAGTCAGGTCTTAGAACAGTCTTTCCTTATGTGCTTCCTTTTCAGTGATACACATTTTCTCTGTATCAGCAACCGGCTCTTGATCTGTGTGACAGAAACTTTCTAAGCAACACAGATGTTTCAGATAAATAATAATAATAACCATCATTCATTAAAAAATACTCTTACAGGTTGAAACTGAGCACATATTATGAAAAATCAACACCTGAAACAAGAACCTCCTGCTCAGCAGAAAAAAAAAGTAATGACTTTGGTAGCCAGTGCAGCATAGAAGGCCAAAAGCTGTAATGAAAAAAGGTTTGATGGCTCCTAGGGCACTGAGGAAAGCATTTCTCCATCTGATAGGGAGTGTATGTGGGAGATTAGCTCTGGCTTCCCAGAAGAGCCCTCCCAGAGTGACATCAACTATCTAGAGGAAAGAAACTGAGGTTCAGGTTGGCCATGGGGAGGGTTACAATGCTGCTGCCCTTACACAACAAAAAGTACAGCTTTCTAACTGTTTTTGGACAAGGTGCACAAATGGGAAAAAAAGCTTCCTTTAATTTCCCACACTGAGAATGAAAGCAGGATTCACACACACACATAAAGAAATGTGAATTTCAGAAATTCCGGCCTTTCTCTTATTTAGTAGGAAGTTGCATGGGATAAAGGAGAACTGTAGCTTGGGAATTGGTAAGAACAAGTACTGTCCTAACTGTGCCCATGTCCTATTACACAGTCTTGAGTAAATCAGTTAAGAGTTTAGAAAACTGGTAATTAATTTGTTCCTATAACACAGCTATAGGTCCACTCTAAATGAATTCCTACTTAAAGCAGAACATATTTTTCAGAAAAAAAACAACCAAGGAATCTTGATTTTTAAAACTCCAGACAGAGAATTCACAATGATTCATTAAAAAACATTCAATGTTTTAGTATCTTTATTGTAAAAATATTCACCTAGAATCACTGTTGCCTAACTTCCAACTTTCCACTATTTTAGTTCTTTGTAACTGCTATTTTGAAAAGTTTTCCAGTGTAATATTCCGTGCCTTATATACATACAGGCTGGGAAAAATTACCTTTGCTTAAACTAAACAGGTTCAAGCCCTTGAGTATCTTCCTGCACAGAATATCCAATCCACTAATCATTGCCTAAGTCTTCACCAACTCTTTATTCATTTTTTGCAACGTGAATCTGAATCTTCACATGCACTCAGTTACTTCAGAAGTTATCACATCACTACTGACACAGAAGTAACATAACTTCAAGATTCCTGAAGTTTCTCTTTGGGCCGTCTTTAAGCCTTTGGCCACTGTGTGACAGTGAAATCCTACCTGTAACCAGTTATCTATCATGAGCACCAAAATGATTTCCAGCTAAATTATTTCTTCAAATAGATCTGAAAATTTATATATATAAAACAAATATACATGTGTATGGGTTTACCTTCATTTTTCCTGAAGCATATGTGATTTATGGATCACTTCATAAGACAATTTTATTTCCAAAGTCCCAATATTTTTCTAGTCATTAAAAGAAAAGGGAAACAGAGCATGGCTCAATAATTCCTAAAGGATCCTATTGGTTAATGATTCCCTCTTTGCTTATGAAGACTATCAGATAAACAGATTTTGGTCCTATTAATGTGTTGCCCAGTTGAATTTGCATTATTCTTATTTCTTAATCAAAGGTCATGTGGTACCATGACAAATGCCCTAAAAAAGTCCATTACATCAGCACTACAACATTCATCGACCAAACCTCATATATCATAAGCAAACTATTGAGTTAGTCTGACAAGATATATTGTCCATAAACCAATGAGAACTGCCATAAATTACATTATTCCTCATTATTACTTTACTAATAATGTCCCATCTCAGTCTTCCATTATTTTGCCAGGGATTGGCACCAGGCTGGAAGGCCTGTAATTACTAAGCCATCCCATTTAAAATTCTGGCACAGTACTTGCCTTCCCAGTGCTATATCAATTAATAAGAAACAACATTAACAGTCCAGAGACATTTTTAAGTGGTTCCTTGAATACTCCCTGATGTACGTTATTGGAACTGCTGATCATAAAAAGTCTTAATTTGAACAGTAGCTGTTTAACAACCTCTGCAGTTAGTGATGAAACAAAATTTCCCAATCCCTATCTCTACCTGTACAAAATACAGATAACAGCACTTACTCCCCAAATACTTTGAGATCAGTAGATTAAAAACAATTCATAAGAGCTAGGGATTTGAGGTTTTTAACTCTGCTGTATTGCAGTACCTCTCCAGTGATTAAGAACATTCATACTTCAACAAAGTACTTCTTTCTTTTCTGTCATATAAGACCTGAGGTACAAAGTATTCTTGTCTCCTTTTCATGCTGGCTACAACAGAATTGATATGGCAACACTGAACTTTTCACTGCCAGGAAATCCCTTATGTAACTGTGTGGAGTCACTCAAAATGGATGCTTCACTGAATCCAGTAATTTCTCAAGGTTTGTCAAGTACAACAAATAGCAAAGCAGTTAATATGGTAAGAGGAATACGCGTCGTCCATATTATCAGTAATTATAAGTGGACAAAATCCAATTGAAGAGCAAAAATGTTTCACTTAGATATCAGTAAAGCATTTTTCTAGTCAAGAAAAAATGATGAGAAGAAAAACTTTTCAAATCTTCCTTTCAAGGTCAAGCATGTTTTAGTTACCAGTACTATGTAAACATTTTTAGCAGTACTAAACCATATAAACCAGATTTTCATTAACTCTATAAACAAGTCTTCTGTGTACGTAATTTTTACTAACTTCACAGTAAATTGATGTGTTTACATTGCACTCGCTGATGCAATGGCAATGTAAAACAAACAACCAAAGTTAGCTTTAAACCACAGCCAGCATGGATACTGGCAGCCATCTGGCCACAGACATCAGGAGCTTGGAGCAGGTAAATGCTTGCATATTTATGCAGTTTCTAAAACATGTTTTTGGAATCCCTAGTGAGCTGCATTCTGTTAAAATATTACTGGTATGTGAAAAAAATATAAAAAGAAAATTAATTTACCTAAGATGGTCAGCTGTGATAGGAAGTTTAACAGACCTAACACCAGTGACAGGAAAACACAGACTTGAAAATATTTAGGCAAGTTAGTTGTTTTCAGAATAACTACACCAGATCAAATTCACCCTTGGGTACACTGAGCACAGACTGAAGCAAACTCAGCAGCATTAACTTGAACTTGTAAACAGATACATAGTGCTTAGCATTAAAAATAGGGGGAGGAAAGGATAGAAAGCGTACTTCCAATTATAGCAGAAGTACAATAACAATTAAACAATTTCAGTTTCTAGAAGACACCAAGGGGATGAGTAACCAGCAATATAGACTGTTTTCTCTGTACAATACAGTGACAGGCAGTGCAGACAGGCAAAAAAGGCTAGACATTCTTAACAAGAACTTTATGAGATTGTCATAAACAGCTGGGGGAAACATAATCTAGAAAAGTCACTGTTAGATGGCTGCTGAACTCATAAAAAAAATTACCGATGTCGATCTAGAAGTTTCCCAAATGGCATTCCAGCGGACAGCATATAATTCAGTATTTCTGATTAATGATTTGGCTAAAGGAATAGAAAGCATACTTTTTAAAACTGCAAGCAACATAAAGATGGAGAAGCTGGTGACAACAAGACAAGGATGTGAGCAGAATTTAAAAACATCTAGATAAAGTAGAAAAATAGTTTTGAATAAGTAGAATAGAGGACAGTAAGTACAGTAGCAAAATTCTACAGTTAGGTAGGACTAATCAAGCACAAAAAAAACCCCAAAACATTGGGCAGTGGGTAAGTAAATTAATCAGAAATATCACCAAAGATAACAGTAGATCAGAAGGTGAACATGACTCAACAGCATCATAGTGTTGCAACACCATATGGGGGATGTATAAACAGAAATACTGCATGCAATATACATGAAGAATTTTTTCTGGTCTACTCAACAGGAATAGACTGAGCACTTGTCCAGTTTTGGATATTACTAAAGTAAACTGGTCTAAGAAAAGTAGTAAGAATGATGATAAATTTCTAGAAAACCCAAGCTATGTGAAAAGGTTTTAGGAACTGGGATTGCTTACTCTAGAAAAGAGAAAATGGAGGGAGATGCAAGGATTTTTTTAATGGGTACAAAACATCTATGAAAGGAAAGAGAATATATTCTTCTCAACATCAATTTTGGCTAAAGCAAAAGGAAAAAAAGAGACAAAACTTAATGTTTAAGTAAGGTTGATAGTAAAAACTTTCCAATAGTAGGATAGTTAAGCACTGGAGCTGCTTATCCTGAGCTTGTGGACTTTCCACATTTAAAGACTTTCAGTGACAGGTTGCAAAATCAACCCAAATACATTTATGCAACACTGCAATCACAGTGACTGCAGTACAGGTGTACATTTAGGCATTCTGAGTCTTCCATAAAACTTTTTTCTACTTCATAAATGAGGAACAGTTGGTTTACAAGTCTACAGTGCTGACTTACATGAGGCCCTTAGCCATGCACTCTGTTTCAGTGGAGTCACTGAAAAGTTAGTCCGTACTTCAGCAGAAGCATGTCAGGATCCAAATTCAGGAAAACTTAAGAGCATTGGCCATTTGGCCACTGAAATGTATTTTTTTTTGAATCTGTGATCAGGTGCACATGGAAGTGGAGAGACATACTTCCTCCTCCTTTCTTTGTCTAAATAGACAGAAGATCCTTTTTGTGTAAGGCATTTCCATCTGGAGAACAGAAAATCTCTTCTACCAGAAAACTGAATATACAGCTAGACAAACAACAGTAACTATGGTGCTAACAAATACAACCACACAGGATATTTCCTGTTCTTATGATTTGGTGTGGGTGATTTATTAATGGATAACCACGACTTGTATCCTCCCTCAAAGAGGCCACATTTTGCAGCACCAGCTGCTGCTGAACTCATTACAATTGTATAGGAAAAGCCCACTCAGAGCCCACCTTTCCCTAGGAAGCTACAGTTTCTCCACAGGCATGAGTGGCAGAGGCTATGTGGTATCAGTAACCTTGCCCCATCACATACCAGCACCTGTACAACATGTAAGATGGTGCTGTCAGGGATGCAGCTGGACTGATCCCCTGTTTGCGCACTCACTGCACTCACCCTCTATCTAAAATTGGGGTAACATCAACAGGAGTGCTATATGTAAATGGGATAACAATGGAAGCTTCCACTGAAATAGGACTGCGGAGTCTGCAATTACACTGATTATAATCTGCAGTAATGTGGTGTTTCTCTAGGCTGATATTTACTGACAGATGCAGAGTTACAGGTGAACAAAACTGGTGCAACTCCCACGTAACAAAGAATTACCCTGTTACTATTCTACTCAGGCTATTTGCAATCTAATTGCAATTTGTTACTGTGACTGGTGGGCTCTACATTGAGTCTTGTTAATGAAATGTTTTACATGCACCATTAGCAAAACTTCTAGCTTTTAAAAATTAAAGATTGTCTGTTGCTTATATTTATTATTCATTAAAGTATGTAAAGCACCACAAACACCTCCTTTACATGCCTGCCCTAAACGCACATAAATCACGTTAGCACATAAAAGCAATAGGCAAATACATGTAAGATAATTAGCGCTTTCATTAATATGTAGTTGTACCACTCGTATCTTACACATGCAACTAGAAAACAAAGTATAAACCATAATTAGAATCTGTCAGAACTAACAATATTATAAGTTGTTAAATCCATATTATTAATAAGATTCAAGACTATTAATACATTAGCAACTGAATTTAATTTTCACCATTTTTGCACCTCACTTGAGTCTAAGGATAAGTTAGGTTATTTTCAGTAGTTAATTTTTAATCAGCTCCATGTTTTCACAAATTAGGCCAATTATTTTGCAGTTAGCGGAAAATATTATTAATGAAAATATTTGTTAGTATTAATGTTTGTAAAGATCTACTTATTAATAAAATGCAGACATTAGGCCTAAATGAACCCAGAGTTTCCATGTGTGCAAATTGCTTATTATCTCCATGGTTACCTGAGCTAATAGACTAATGTTTTATATAAGGTATATGCACCAGAACATTAATTAACTATTGAACAAAGCAGAAAATCTGTATCTTTATGAGCAAATGTGTGCTATTGTTGGATGCTGGCAACATAATCCCTTGTCATACATGAGAAACACCAACAGATTCGGAGAGATCTGAGGAGCACAGTAGAGTGATGGACACAACAACCTGCTGTGCCCACAGAGCTCCGAGTTCCCCAAAGCGCTCTTCTGGAGCCACAGGACTACAGCACATCACAGGCAACGGCTGCCTCCAATGCCACTAATCATCACCTTCAATTTGCATTTAAAAGTCTTCCACTCAACAATTTGTTGCTTGCAGCTTAGAGCTACAGAAATTAATTTTCCTTCAAGTTACCTACTGTCCATCTTCAGAAAAGAGCCCCTCTAAGGAGGAGCACTAAGCTATATGTTTTACATTTAGTATATATTCATTTCTCTGACTTAGAAGGTGCCAGTCTGTTGAGCGTTGCATGATTTCCCTAAGAAAAATCCCAATTTGCCCCTGCCATGTGGTTTCTTGGCATGGAAATCACAGCCTTTGCCATTCGAATCACTCTGTTAATGAAGAGTACTGATAACTGTTGTTAACTTGGAGTCCGTATGTGCTGTCTTGTGCGGTTTCAGAGTCAGTGGTGTAAAATTATTTGTTACACTTGCAGGATGAAATAAATATCAGCAAGGCCTAAAGGAATGAAATATCTACCTCCTCTCAGTGGGAGTTAAATGTCAGGTTTTGGACAGTAAGTAGGTAGCTTCCAAAAAGACCGTATGCACTTTGTATTTCTGAGAAAGCCCCTGCACTCCCATCACTATCTCTAGCTTCCTAATAGTAGTAATAATTCCCCAGAAATGTATTTGAAAACAAATTCTGAGAATTTATTTGTAAAATAAAGGCTTTTTATTTGACTTTTTTTTTCAGAATTTCCCCTGGCAATTTAATATTAATTAAAATCTGTTGAGCCATATGGTGACTTTTCTTTTTCTTAACAAACATTATGACTTTCATATTTTCTACCATGATTTTTCCTATTTTTGCTATAACAAACAACAAAGCTTAGAGAGCTCATAACACACAGACATCACCAGTTCAAACACTAATGCAGCCACACCGACAGACCAAAAGGAGCTACAACAGAAAAACATTTCAAAAGCATTTTAGGCAAGTGAACCTCATGCAATTAAACATGCCCTGTAACAAAACAGACCTTCACATTCAGAAATAGAGCAGAGCCACAAACAGCATGGGTCCTGGCACATGCTTTTTTCTAAGCGGTAAAGAACTTGCTTTTATATTTATATTTACATTACAGAATTGCACAGTAATGCTTTTTGTCCCACACACCATTTTGAAATTGTACTATCACTGAGAAATAAACACCGTGCATTGATTCCAGATTAGAACTAGGCAGAGAAACAACCTCACTGAAGCTGCTTCTACTGAAGAGCAGGAGCAAAGGCAGAATTTACACTTGTAGAAGTACAGCACTGTGTGCGAGCATGGCTCGCACAGAAAGATATTTAAAGAACAGCTCCTTAAGAAGAAAGCAGTGCCATCCATTTATCTATGCATACATCCTCCTCCTTCCCTCCGCTACACTGACTGCTTTGCCAGACCAGTGCCAACTATCTTAGCCCCTTGCTAAGGCAAAAGCTGGATCTACCTGCTTTAATGGAGCTGCCAGATCCTACCAAAATGTGGCATCATTATGTCATTGTACCAACAAATTGTGAAATGAATGCACCTGCTTCAGATGCACTAAGAAAAATGCCTATTCCAACACACGCTATACTATAAAATCTCACATCTACTATTTGGATCATGCCAAATTCTGCTGATGTTTGTCCCTCACCCACAAATAGCATAGCACAGCATGATTAAGCATTCCTGGATTAACAATTTTTCCGCTATAGGCGTTACTTTTTCCTATCCTGTAGAAAAAAAATTAGAACATGATGCATATACTTAAAATAGATATCGCTACATACTGGTGTTGACAAATTTACCCCACTTTTCCCCCCTCAGAGAAATAAGAGTCCTGTACTTAAGCAACCACCAAAAAAAACGGGATTTTCACATGTGTTAAAAACATTCAGCTACTTCAGAAAACTTGCACACTAATCTGGACCTACTGTAGCCGGAGTGAAAAACTGCACCTTCAAGATTACTAAAAGCTTAAGAGGCTAATACATCTTTGTTGAACAAACAGCAGACCCACTAAGGCTCCAAGTTTAACTAGGGCTTGCTTTTTTACATCTAGACCTAAACTTTAGCAGAAAGTGAGCACAAAGGCAGACAGACATTTATATGTGAAATTCTGTACTCCATGTTTTATGTGAAACCACAATAATTTAAATCTAGTATTTTGACCTATGAAAGTACAGTCACCTTCTGTACTACTACACAGTGAAGCTTTAGAGTCAGAGAAGTCTAACATGCATCGACAATCCCAAAGAAGTATTTTAAGCTCATCAGCTCTTAATTGAGGTTTTCAAAGCAGCTTAAGGGATTTTGACAAAAAACATTCATTTCTTATTTCCTTTTCTCGTCAATACGTGGCTAAACTCCTAGACTGTTCTGAAAATCTCATCAAGCTGGATACATATTCATTGGATGAAAGAGAACAGTCCTTTTTGCTATCTATCTAAAAGATAAAACTCTCAGGCTTAAGTGAAAAAAGTAATTGGCTAGATTTTGCTTGTGCCATCACTGACGACTTTATGTGCTCGTGTTCTGCAAAACCCCGTTTTTCTTAGCTGAATAGGAACACTTCAAAAAGGCATGTTTAGTTAGCTGAAATGAGAGCTGTGGTGATACAAATGTGCTGGTTTCAGGAATAAGAAATCTATTTTACATTACTCTAGTACTGGAACACGCTTAAGGTTGGATTGCTCTGGTCAATCAAAAGCATCATAAAGTTTTGTGCAATTTAATAGAAAGACTTGAGAGCTCAGAGACAAAAAATTATACAATCCAGCAAATTCTAAGCACTGGATGTTTTCTGTGCTGCTGAATATAGATGCACTGGGTGGGACAGAAATTTGCAATGATATTGAAACAGCTGTTCTTTTTAGCAGATTAGAAGTTTAAGGCTTGAGGTGAAGAGGAGAAAAAAGCTGGATCCAAGATGATGCAAGTGTCACTTGCAGCATTTAGCCAGGCCTCTCATGCCAATTTACAAGGTCAGAATTTTGCATATAAAGGCTATCGCCAGATTTTTTTCCTATGTGACAGCATCTTTGGTAAGTGTTGAGGAGCATTACTAAGCTATAGGACCAAGCAAGAACAAGTCTACTACTATTTTTTATGTATTGCGACAGAGCACGTTTGCTTTTCAGACACAGAGAAGAGAGTAGGGCCTGGCTCAAGCATATTCCTAAAATTCCGTTTAATTACGACCCCAGGCTGTCCATCTCCCGCTCGTCCTGCAATGCCAAACTTTTCCAGTGCTGCAGGCAGCGGCGACCAGCTGCAGCAGCGGCGGGGAAGGGCTGGGAGCAGGTCACAGCCGACCCGAGACTTGGAGGCACCGTTCCCCGGGATGCGCCCACACTGGGGCACCTTTCCCCGCTCCCCGTCCTCTTGCACCCGAGAAGGCAAAACCCGCGGGGTGACCTGGGCGGCTCCGTGTACCAGATCCCG
>VWZY01007367.1:151636-223522 GCA_013399075.1 Chloroceryle aenea | reverse complement strand
TACCCCAGCACACACCCAGCGTGTCAGCCTGAGGGGCACCTGACCAGACAAAGCAGAATGTACCAGGGACACATGCAGGTAAGAGGCTACAAGGAGGCTGGAGACGACAAAACCTTTGAACGGGCTCTGCTGAAACGTGTTTCTGTGAAGTTCCTGTGGGTTGAGGAGAGGGGGGATGCCACCTTAGCACCGTGCAACAAGTGAACTGGTGCAATATGATCGTGGCACTCCAGCTTGGGGCTGAAGGGAAGAGCTTGCCTAGGGCTAGCTTTGTCAAGGAGGAGGGAAAAATGGGTTCAATCAACTTCGTAACTAGGGGAAGTTTTGTGTGTATTTATTCGTTTATTGTGCCTGTTTGTTCAAACAGATTCAAGTGAGCATTCCAGGGCAAGCATTGTAGAGCATGCTTTAAATGACACATATCTCCTGCCATCCTCTTGATGCATCTCTTCCTGTATGTCAAGTGAAGGGCAAACAATAAGGGAAAATAGAGAGCACTTGCTTTGCAAAATCTGCAAAGATTTCATGCCATTGATTTGCACAGTGCGTTGTGTTTAAAGGTGATGGATTCTTATTCTTCTCTCCCAACACGGGATGTGGATTGATTTTGCTAAACCCTGGAATGACTTTGTAGAATGAATTCAAACACATGCCTAAGTGACTTCAATATTTTAGGTGGAAATCTTGCCTCATGATTCTATTGATCCCCATCTCTGTAGCAAAAAATGCCTCTCCCCAGTAAAAACATACTAGTGCCTTGGATGTGATGACTTTAACCTTGACTCCCACTCTCCTTCACATGGGTCTTGCTTGGAAAGCCAAGTCTGTTTTGAAGGAGGGGAAAGTGCTAAAGTGGAGTAAAGATTTGCACTGATCTCCCAAATTCATTTCTTTGCTTTTGGACCCAATCTGTCTTTGTGTTCATTGCCAGGAATGATCAAATGCTTTTATCACGTACAGTGGCACCAGCCGCGTATGTAGTGGTGTTATTACGAAGCCTGTTCACAGAGAAACTGCAGTTTGAGTAAGTGTAAACCCACCACTCCTTGTTGGTGTAATTCTGCATGGCATTTAAAAATCTGCCAAATGGTCATTGGGGACTTTAAACTTAAGTCAATGTCAAACAGTGGCTTGTGTACAACATCTGAGAGTTAAGTGAGGACTCTGATTCAGCACTCTGCTTTCCAGAACTGAATGACAGCAGTTACTCTTTCATGTTTGTGTTATCAGATCTTAACAATGATAAATAACACGTCGCAGCGTTACTTGTGATAGGAGAGCAAACAGGTTTTAAAAAGCAATGTGATCGGTGGAAGGAGCATACGTATTACTACTTATTTCTGGTAATAAGGGTAAAGTGGTTTTGTGTTTTCATGGAGCAACATAATCCTATAACTAAGGATACTGAATTGGATGTTGGCAAATAGGTATTTATGCCCTTAAGAAAGCAGAAGTTCTTTGCTATGAGTGTGTATTTATTACAAGGTTTCAATGCTTTTTAAAATGAAATGTACTGGAATATTGAGGTGTTTGGCAGCATGGTAAATTTTCTGAGTCATTAATAAGTCAGAATCAAATTTGCAATAGAGAAATCAAGGCAAACCATACAAATACGTTGTGACTGATGTTTTTTACATCTTTTCTTTCAAAATAATTTTTTTTCTACCCCAAATGTAATAAAATTCCAACCTAATTATCTTAAATAGTTTGCTGAATTAAAAATACTATTCATATTGAGTACACTAGTCATTATTAAAAATAAAAACCCACTTGAGTTCATCAGCCAAACTTCTCGATATATTTGTGTCCTCATGGAAAGCATTAATGTTCTTCAGATAACACCTATGAAAGCCTAAAGCATTAGGAGACATTTTCATGTTTGCTGTATCCTTAATTAGGGCCTTTAAGTGAGTCAAAGACAACAGAGATATTTTTTTTTTGCAATGAAATGGTCTACTGTAATGTTAATTAAACCATATTAGAACACAAACTGTCAAAGTTACTGTACCAGTACAGCAGCAAACCACACACTAACAAAAATGTCGGCAGTTTCTAAGCATTATGGGTCCTTTCTTAATAGCTCCAACATTTCCAGTAAGACTTCTACTGACTTAAGGAAAACTATTTGCAATTACCTGCCAATCTGAGATGAGGTGAACCATAATGCACCTCAGTTTGGATTGCTTTAAAACAGGCACATGTCAGTACCTGGACTCCTAAAAAAACCCTAGTCTTGTTTGTAAAGACACTGAGCACTGATTCTTCGAGTGAAACTGGAGTATTTACTCTACCCAGGTACTTCAGCATCTAACTTGATATTTCCAAATGAAAAATGATATGCCAATATATAATGCCTGACCCTACACTCTTTAAGGCAAAAGCTCTTCTGAAGTTATTGTGATCAAAGGTAGGATCAGATTTAGAATGCCAGCCATCATTTCCTTTTCTCCTAGACTTTGTTCTCAGGTGTAAAATCTGCAGAAATAATTCCTTAGTCCAATTACTTTAAAATGTGTTTAGAGCGCCAATGTTTTACCAATATCCTGCTGTAACTCAGCTAATTCTTGGAAGACTTCTGAAAAGACAGAGCATTAACAACTGTAGAAACATAATAAATGTAATTACAGAGACTGAGAGTTTACCTGTCTCCTATAGGCACTTGGCATTAGCAGCTTCGGTGGGGAATTTCTGACTAAGCTCAGTAAGGTCTTCAAGTGTAGATGAAATATGCTTTGTATCTAAGCCCTGCTCAAGTCCAGCAAGAACCTAAAGCTCTTTTGCTACATCAGGCTATAGGATGTGTATCTCCTTTTCATTTTTATAGTATAGATTGGTTTTTAAACTTTTTTCTGCATCTCAGAAAAATCACTTATTTTATTCCAAAGACATAGGCTTATATTTCCCTCTTGCTGTTTTACAAATAGTTACAACACAGAAATATTAGAGAGGTTCATAGCTAAAATTCCAAACGCAGTTAAATAAAAGGTACCATTATAGTGCTACCTTCTGTGTTACTCTCAAGCCACACACTTTCACATAAAACACGAGGAGAAAAGCAACATTGCCTTCCACAGAGCCAGCACCACAAACAGAAAGGGGATGCATAGAAGTACAGTGCCCTGCGACCTCTTTCAAAGCTATATCACTATCATAATAAGCATTAACAGTTGATTTGGATGTACTTGTTCCATTTACACATGAACTATCCAAAACTTAGCAGAGACTGGCGTAGATACTAAGGCATGTAGCTACCCCCTGAAGCCTGAGCCTTTCAGGCGTATATGTATGAGAGAAGGAACTTCAGGTGAGATGCACAGACTATTCGCCTGCAAACACAGAACTTCAGTTATGTAAGAAGTCCTGTTTAATTTAGTAAATTTAGGCCTTGGCAGGACAAACCTGATGGTTACAGGAGCACACACTGGGATTATACAGATATGGCAAATGAACTGAGTCTAAATGCTCAACCAGACAGGAGTAAGAGAGCATTTCTCTCTTAGGACAATGTGTGCAACCCAGTGTGTGCTGTTTTCCATCTTCTTCAAAGAAACAGTAGCAGGCCAGATGGAAGCAAAGCATAAGCTGAGTACATCCCAGAGTCACTGTTCTAAAACATCTATCATTTCAGCAACCAACAGCAAGATGTTTTAAAGTTTTTAAAGATTATTATACACCTGGTACTCATCCCTCCTTGACTTTTATGAAAATCCTATAAATGCATGGAGAGCAAATTACAATCATAGGCAGGGATTTTCAGCAGCTTTTGACTTCCTAGAAAATTCAAAATAAATGCTTTCAAAACTGTTTTCCTTGATGCTGTATATAGTCAGCTTTCTCCAGCTTGAACAAGTGCTTGAACAGAAGAAGTGCCTTGCCAAATGTTGGCATGAGATTTTATGTATGGCAGTGTTATGTTTTGAGATGGCTTAATTTAGACAAAGCAGAAATCTTGACCACACATGGCTAGCAGAGTTTCTCTGGCACTTTTTCTCAAGAACAGGCTTGTTAGTCACAATGCCTTGGCCAAGTTCCAGATAAAATAGTCTCCTAAACTTTTAATTGCATAGGCGATCAACTTCATGCCCTTAATTGTTGTGTTGTGTTCTGTATTATTAAAGACATTTAACATTTTACCACTGACATTTCATATTTACATGAAAAGATCCGTATTAATCATTCACATTTTAGTAAGATTTCAGTTGTTGGACATATACTATATGATCACAACGGCTCTACAGAAAAATAACTGCACACATGAAAATTCTTGCAAGATAAAACCTCAAGGGCTTCGCATGTTTTACTGGGCCTGAAAAGTGTTGCTAAATATTTTAGAAGTTATAAAAAACATGTTTGCACTGATTTCCCACTACTTAAGACACAGCTAACTCAAAGAGAGAAGTGAAGCAGAACTGTCTCAAGATTAGCTGCAGATGCAAGTCCCATCTTTGCTTATTTGGTAACCTAACAAAAATACTCTAATAGTGTTGGCTACCTTGCCACCTAAAACAAAACTCAAACTATTAATCAATTATAAATAAAAGAGTAATCTCTCAGTTGTGTTTTGTACATGAATAAAACAGCCTACGAAGACTATGAACAACATAAAACTGAATCCAATGCTAAACTGAATCTTTGTTCAGCTGTTAAGTTTCAACATATTAACTTTAGGCTACAAAATTCAAAAAATTTGGGCACATAGCTGGTATGCTAACTGATCCCTAGCAATATCATAACTCCCATCCTAGCTGAGATTCTGTTATGATAAACTGATAAGTTTTCATTATTACTTCTCTAAGAGCATTCATAATACCAGGGCAGTGCTTATGGTGGTATATTTTCCATTTTGTCTTGACATTTTCCCATTTTTCACTAGCAGCTTATGAACTGCTTATAAATGAAATAAAGCTAAAAATAATGAACTCACTTTCACTGAAAGAATTTCATTCAAAATAAGTAGGTGATATACTGCTTTTGGCTAAGATGCAAACTGAAACTGTAGAAATTGTGAGTATTTGCAATGCTGGTGTAGAGAAGCATTGCTTGAAGCTGTTAGGCAGTTTTACAGGAACCTAGCAGAAAATCTGCAAAGGCTCAGAAACTCTTGGCACACAGTGTATTTTTGCTAGATGCAAATTAAGAGGAACTCTTACTAACTAAGGAAGGATCCATCCCTGTATTCTGGAATTAAATTCATTTAAAAAATAGAAAAACAACAGTCCCTAGCACTGTTGTTTATTTATATAAATGTTGGTCTAATGCCAGTATATAGCTTTCACAAGAGGCACTGTTTACTCAAGAAATCATGCCATATTTTTTCAAAATATACCACTATTGTCACAGTTTGACAGCATGATGCAGTCATTCTTGAAACTACAGATCTAGAAATGGATTTTACTTCTAGCTTCATCATGAAGCTTCAGCAAGCCTAGTCGCTTTTCCATGCATCCATTTTGCCCCACCTGCATTGTCTATTCCGATTACCCAGCTGTTTTCAAATATCCTAAAATGCACCTGCACAACTAATAAAACCAAAGATTGATGATCAATAGCAAAATACACAAATGTGTGAAGACCTGCAGAGAGAGAGAGTCTATTTTCATTACTTAGATTATACTTGTTTGAAAATCTAGGCTTATGGATGTTTGAAAACTAACTACTTGAATGAGAACCATTCTTCATATATCAGAGAGAGAAAAAGGCAAGCCAGCAGTCTCAGAACGGTGTATTGACAATGAGGAGGTGACCAAAAGTCCAACAACTAGAAAAGTCAACAAGCTAGATCAGGATGCACTACCCAAGTAGGACAAGGTGCATGAAACGATAGGAAAGATGTAACTACATACAGAAATTTAGAGTTCTCTTTAAGAAATGCTGCCTCGGAACCATTCATCCCTGGGAAATGATTCCCAATTTATTATAAACTTATAAGCAAGCTCCAGAAACTTTAAAAATAAAAAAAGGGGTGGTATTAGTGACTAAACCAGGTCTGTTTAAAGCCATCTATCTAGTTCAATTTACTACCTTTTTTGCAATAACTAGAAGTGAAAATGGTAAAAGTATTGTAGTAGTACTTAAAATGAATCTGACCAGCTTTTTTTTTTTTCTTGCATATCTAGCACAGGAAGTACTTACTAGTTATCTGTATCACAGAATGCAAGTTTACACAGTCTATTTCAGAAATAGCTGATACTGCAGAAATGGGAGTAGTTGTCTTCCAAATCAGGTGTCATGACATGTAAACTAGGAGGTGACTTTCTGTAGTTATGCATTTTCATCATTGTCCAATAACATTACTAGCAAAATGGCTAAGGACCATAAAGAACATATTCAGCAAAATTTTCCTACCAGGTTACTATTATGAACAGTGTAATATTTCACTTCTTTTTCTCAGGCTTTTGAAATTCTGAGTCACGGATACGTGAGTTTCACTTCCAGCGGTTTATTTGCACATAAATTCATTTGGTAAATTCCAAAATATCAAGTAATTGAAACTTATACTGAATGGAAAAAAAAAAAAACACAAAACCACCAAAACATGTCTCATCAGACTACCTATCCCCATGACAACCCAAAGTTATTAGCCCCTGAATGTACCGTTTCCAAAGTTTGCACGATTACTCACATGTCTCAGCATTACAGCAGCTCCTCCCAAACATTTTTGATTAAGCTTCTATGAGGCATAATCCATTTAAGACCTAAGTTTCCTTCCTTGTCTATGGCCTATCGAGACACTTGGACAGATTTGCCAGTGTTTCTTCTCTCGCGCTGTCCTATTTATTAATTTTCTTCTCCTTCTCCAGGTTCAAAGGCTTTCTTGAAATATTTGGCCTCGTACCACATTTTCACTGCCGTTTCATTTATGCTGCCTGCAGTAGGGGAGCCAAGCTCACCCATGTCATCACTGCATGCCACAACAGGCTCTGGGTCATCTCTCAGCAGCACTTGGTCACAAGGCAAATGTTCCCCAGTGAAGTTCACTGCCCTGAGCAGAAATAAGCAGACAGCTTTACTACCAACAGTGCTCACTGCTCACAAACTGAATCTAGACTAGGAGACAATAGAAGACCACCAAGAAAAGGAAAGCAGCTGGATTTAAAAGAGCAACCTGACTTTTTTCCTACAGCCACTACAACATGTTTGTAGGGTAGATGAGTATCCATGAACTCTCTTTTCTCATGTTTATCAATTTTGACAATCTCTGTGGGAAAAATAACCACACTACAGTCTTTGTAACTTTGTCTGTAAAGGATGGAAACATTCTACTGCTTCATGTTCACTTATCTTAGAGAAGTCTATCATCTTCTGGTAACTTGCCACTGTTAATTTCATATCAATTCCTTAAAACACCTCATGTCCTCATACAGATGTTGAATATAAGTTCCATGAACACAAACGTCTTTGGACAGCATATTTCAATTAACAATCAAAATAACAACTATGCATTTAGAATCTGTCAGCATAACAAAAGCATGTGTGATAAGGAAAGTACCGTGCGATGATTTCAGACAAACAATCTTTCTTGATTATATTGGGACTTTGTTTTCAGTTATGAATTACATCTAAGAAATTCAAATACTCTTATCGACTGACATTTAGAAATTACAACTTCAGAATGATTTAGATATGCATTTCTTTTAGGACCAGTGAAGTTTTTCTTTTTTTTCTTTGATGAATCACTTGGCTTTAAAGACTAGTTTTCAAAAGCTGAAGAAACAAACTTTAAAATTTGCCTTGCCAACATTACAGCTAACTGTAATTATCTTTACATCAATGAATATAAATAGAAATTATACTGATGTAAATAAGAGAATAATTATCTTCCAAGCCTTCCTAAACCTTGACATAAACCTTAGGTGATATTAGGAAGACAGGGATTAAAGCTGAGTTCCAAATTTATAGCATAAAGTAGAGCATACAGCATGTCCTGAACAGGGACAGAAAAACTGTTACAAGTCACATTTCCTAATTCAACAGTTTCTAAACTGGTGTGTGCATCAAGAAGATGATTCAGGAACTCATACTCACTGTTCATTAAAAGTCAGTTCAGATATTACTTGCCTGTTTAAGCCCGCCCTGGAATATAGAGATCGGTTTCTTAATAAGTAACACTGAATACTAGAGTTTAAATTCACAGAATTATACTATGGTCAGAATTGCTAAATATGAGTGTATGAATAGCAAATACTATAATAAATCAAAGGATTATGTAAAACCAAAAGAAAACACTGTATTTTAATGCAATAGTAATCTGTCAGAGCTTTTTAAAATCCAAGGGAGTATCCCTTAATAGGAAGATCTGAAGAAAATTCAGTATCTGTTATTTTACCCAGAACAACAGGTTAGTATTATTTATGTAAAGTAGAAAGGCAGCCTTAGTCTTCACTAAGGCCTAGGACACTACTGCTGTAGAAGTAATGACAGAAATGTCATAGAAATTATTAATGAAATAATAACAAGTGTAGTTTGACATGTCTCAGAGTAACAAATTATTTCTTCTGTCATTCACTGAAGCTTAACAAGAAATAAAATTTTCCCGTTACAGGTTTCAGATGTAGGCGAGATCTTTGATCTTTCACTATTTGTTATCTAACACTTCTTCCAAGAAGCAGGACAATTTTAAGAAGGCTTTGTAAAAGGAATGCAAGGAAGAATGTTTGATGAGAGGAAAATGATGCACAACAGGAAAATAGGGCAAAAGAACAGAAACTAGGAAGGAAGGGAGGAAGTGCTGTTATTGTTCTGAACAGTAGAAAACATTGCTAATATTCCCGCTGTACTCAATCCAGGTGACGTACACAGTGTGGCAAGGTACATAAGACTGGAAGGGATGCACAGGCTTGCCTGAACCTCTGTCACAAAATAAAGCCATCAGAATCATTAGAAACAGCTAGACACTACATGGAAACCATGAAACACCACTCATCTCTGGAATACTCACAATAAGAAATTATGTGCTGTTCAGGCAAGACAGAAAACCAAAAGGTGTTGGACACATTAAGAACCTAAATCCTGGGGCCGGGGGGGCGCGGAATTCTGTAAGAAGCTTCAGAGCTAATATTTTCAATTGTTAAAATGTTCAGACTCAGACAGGCACCACAAGATAAAGTGCTCCTCAAAGGCAGAAGGGAAAAGTTACCTCAAGTAAAGTTTCTTTAGTTCTTAAAAGTACATTAAAACAACTGTTGGCATTGTTTCAGTTACAAGATTAAGGCAGGGGGAGGTGGGCAAAACATACTCAAAGTGGTGTTCTTATTCTGGATAACCTAATTTATGGTGCAAACCCAAAATGGTTTCCTTCAATTATCACAAATATGTGAAGCAAAAGCTCATTCAGCATAATCTCTATCCCAAAACTGCTAGTGGAACTGGTATATGAAACTGAAGACTTGGTAGCAAATATTTAATAGTCTAGTTATGATTCCAGACATGGTGTCATATGAAAGGACAAGAGAAAATATTTAAGATAAAGTGATAAAAATGGAAAGACAGCTAACAGGCCAGATACCCACGTGGCTATCCATAATCTGCAAAATTGTAGGCGACAGGCTTTAGGGAGAAACAAATAAACATACATAAAAATGGAAATAAAATCTATTTTATTTATCAAGAGAAGATAATGTCAAGCTAACTTGATGGTATTTTCTGTTATCAGAACTGGGTTTTTAGACAGGGGAGATGTAACTGTCTTGATTTTTTGGTAAGCATTTGTTACGGTGCCACAAAAGATGTTATTAGTGAAGCTGGAGAAAGTAAGGAAAAGTAGAAAACCTGTAGAAACTGCAAGAAACTCATTCATGGGGAAATTAAAAATAGAGCATTAAAGGTATGCTCTGTGAAAGGAATCAGACTGAGGAAAGTTTAATAGAGAAGGTCTTTGTGGATGACTGTTGGTATTGGTGTCTGATGTTTCATCCACAAACGTATTAGAAATGGGAGGATGTTAACTGCATTTGTTGATTGCTGAGTGCTGGGAAGCATTATCAGTATTGGAAAACATCATCTGCACTGATGAGTTTCAGGTCACTATGCAGTACTGTGTGAACTTCAACGATACAAAGACAATTAAAAGTGACAGGACAATATGCTGTTGAGCATCAATAACAAAAAAAATCTAAGTTATACACTATAATTGAGAAAGGATTAAGAAAAACTTGCACAAACAAGACTACTGTAAGCCATCAATATGATATATCCATAAAAAAAAAGGTGCAATTCTAGTTTTGCAATTCTAGTTTTACAAGATTTTTTTTCCAGAGTAGAAAGGAAAATATCAATGCCAGTTTACAATACCACTAGCAAATTTTCAGTTGAGAATCTTGTACAGATGTGGTTAAGAAGAGAGTCATTGAAACAGGTCCAAAGAAGGATGATCAGAGAGAAGGGGCGATCTTAACGAGAAGACATGAAAAGATTTTGGGTTGTTTCATTGCACAAAATGATGGCTCAGCAGGAGCATAACAACAGCATGTAAATGCACCAGTGAGATAAACACCAGATATGGAAAAACCTAAATTAGCTAAGGACAAAACTGGCATGGGAACAAATGGATATTAACCGGCTGTGAATAAATTTAGTTTGGAAATCAGGAGATGGTTTCTGATCATTATAGCAATCAAATTTTCCTAGAGCCTTCCAACTGGAATAGTGGAGGCAAAAAATCTAATTACTTTAAAGATGAAACACAACCAATTTAAGGAAGACTTTGGATAACATGCTGCAAGTGAGAGCAAAAGACTGAACCTCAACAACCCAACAACAGCACACTCCGTGTCTTCAGAAATTTCTCCAACTTCAGCAGAAACAAACTCTGACTCTGGTTAAGTGAGACCATAATCCCCAAGTTGACAAGTCAAAAGTCTTTCTATCACGGCTGTGGAGGGCTTGATTGTCTTCACAGCCGCAGTAACCTCCTGCTAAGAGAGCCATAGAGGCAGTGACACAGTCTCACTTTTCCCATAGTCTAGTCCAAAACATCGTTTTGACTACTCGTAAAGCTGAGCTCTACAATTTGAATACTCCCTGCCAGCTTCCTTATCAAGTCTCCCACTCAGCTGAACTGATAGTTCGGCTACATATAAAATGTTAATAATCAGAGGAATGTATTTCCCCCATACAGCTAAATTCAATGGCTCATGCTAGAAAAGCCAAAACTGTTCCTCATCTTGTATTTATGTTCCTGCAAGCAGGCACTGAGGGTTTGAAGCCACCAGCTGTGTTAACATTGTGTAACAGTAAGCTTAAATTTATTTTAATAAAAACAAAAGTGCATGTGCACGAAGACCTAAACTAGAGTCCATTGGAACCAGTGAGGATATTTTCCTTGACCTCCACAGAGCCAGGATACAGCTTTTTCTCCACACTACCATCTCACTTATCTCTCCTGAACTCCAAAAATAAATGGAGTGGTCATTATTTAGTGCATATGCTCTTAAATAAGAGAATTCAGTGCTCTATTTCACAGACCTGGTCAGGAAAAACTACTGAACTCACTTTGCACTGTTCTTTTTGAAAGATCATAAAACCACATCTTCTAGTCAGTGCTATATCCTTTCTAGCAGACTGAGGCAGAAAATTATTTATGAGTTAATTAAAGCTCATAAAACTACTGGATTCCTGTCCCATCTCAGATCACGAAGGCTCTGATTTGCATCCCTCAATGTTTCAGGCAAACAGCTGCCCACGAACCCTCCATCGTGACTATGTAACATCACTGCAGCCATGCAGCTCTTGGTTGTTAGCAGTTGTTGTGCTCCCGTTTATTGCACATTACTCTGCTACTCATATTTCAGAATCTCAGGAGTCATGCCAACAAAGAGTTTTCAAATAGGTGAGATCACTGGATAACGGCTAGTGAAAGACATGCAAAAGGATATTGCTAAATGTACTGAGCAAGGAAATAGGACGGTCATTTGATAAGTTATGTACTTTTTCCTCACAGTACCCCCAAAAAACGAACACTTATTTCCAAAGAGTTTTATAGTTGTCAAAGAGTAACAAAATTTCACTGCCTTCTTCTCACTGACAAATATCATGAATAAAATTTCAAATCAAATTCCATGTAATTAACTCAGAATCATTAATCGTCACAGGGGAAACAAAAGGATATTCAGGTTGTTGCTTACAGATTCTGTGTTTGCTACGCACAAAGCAAAGTTTGTCAACCGGCTAAAATGTACGTGTGTAGCATGGCACCTGGACAACTGCAACTGTCTGAAGAATTGCAAATAGAAAACATGGGAATAGTAAGGATTTTATTGATTTTTGTGCAGCTCTTTGCACAAGGAAATAGAACCCTTGGTTTATACTAATACACAATAAACAATCAACTTTTTTTCTTTTGAGTGCCTGCATGCTTTTCGTATATCCCTGCCAAGAGGCATTCTTTGATTTCTAGTCTCTCTCACTAATTCATCAGCTCTGAAAATTAAAACTACCTATCATTTCAACAGACAAGAAAGTAGTTGCTTCTAACACATAACCCTTTGGACAGTGGTCAGCAAGTAGCACAAAAAAAAATTTACACTCATCAACAAGTGGAAATTTACCACTGTTAGATTTTCCTTTGTGACATTTATATTACACATTCTGTTTTAAGTTTTATTTTGAAACCACTGAGATGATGGCTGAACTATCATCCTGTCTTCATCTGACAATTACATACCTATCAAAGACCAGCTAATACTTTACAGAATACTCTGTTTATTACTCAGAGACAATTATGGATCTATATTTTCTCATGAGGTTTTTTGATTCCTTATAACTGGCACTTCTTGAAAAGCAGTAAAATCATTGCCTCAGAGTTCAGCTACACTTGCAATTTGTTTCTCATAAAGGACAAGATAAAAATATTACAGACATTAAATACATTCTTTGACTCATATTTACAGGTTCATGTGAAATAACAGGAGACTGTTTGGTATATATGGCTACCATTTGTTTTCCTCCTTTTTTAGTTTTGGGCAGTCCATCAGTATTTGTGTTTATGGGCAGTAAAACAATTTCTGAAATATGAGAAAAATAATTTCAAAACAAGAAATTCATTACAGATTTCCATCCTATGACAACTTCTTATTAATCCTCATTATTTGTAGAGGATCATGGCACCATGTACTCAGGTACTGCACAATTTGTTTAAAAAGATGCAAAGGTGCTACTCTATGTTCATCTACTCCCCTTGCAGCAAAATCTGGTTCCAATAAAATCAGTGACAAAGATATTTTTTATTTCAGTGCAATCAGGATTTTGTTTACAGTCTTTCACAGTAGGAAGCATCATTCCTTGCCTTAAAATAGTCTTAAAAGAGACATCTTCATTCTGTGAACACAGAAGAAATAAGTAGTATAGAAGTAGGTTAAATTCTGCTTTGAGCATTTGTAACCATTTACATTTCATTTGTATGTGGTATATTATCTGCTGTCTGCAGAAACAGTTGAAGAAGTGAAATACCTATTCTACAATTTGAAGGGTTTTAAATGTAATCTACTCTCTCCTTAAAAAGGCAGGTTCCATGACTGTTAGATCATTTCTTCCCACAGGTTAGATAAGAAAAGCACTCAATCTACTATGTGATTTTTGTGAAACTTGTTTCCTGGCTGGATTTGAAAGGGGCAACACTTGGCTCAGAATTTCAGAGAAAGAGAGAAGTTCAAAGACCTGGTAAAATCAGCTGTGTGTGGGAACAAAGGGCCATCCTCACCTCATAGTTCAGTATGTGGAAAAGGTCCTGGTAGGACAGTTACAGCAGCTGAAGTCCATTTCCTCAGAAAAAATTAAGCTCTCCCAGGTGTACATCCACTGGAACCACACAGGATCTTTTCTGCTACTCACAATTCATCTACACTGGGACCAACCCCGGATGGATTGTATTTTTATTTAAATGCAAGTTCTGTCCAATAACTTTCTCGATCCACATGCATAATGAAGGACCCTCCAATGGTACCATTGAGGGATCTAGAATTCAGTTCCTGCTGTGCCATAGCCACAAATTTTCTATATGAACTTTGACAAGGCACTTACTGTTTATGTGCCTCTGTTCTCTATCAGTAATAAAAGCACTTCCATCCTCACAGAGTGTTACCCAGACATATTAAAACATATAAGCACATGTTTTTGCAGTTATGGAGACCACTTTTGGTTTTAATTATGAAGGATTTTTTTTATAGAAAAGAAGATTCATCTTAAAAATGTTTAGATTTGAATCCAAGCTTTTTGCTAGATTTCACACAAAATGCAGCATAGCAGCATGCTACAGGGCTCAGTGCCCTTCACGTAACTGAACTGGTAGGGGATTTAGAAGATATATACAGATAATGGAACCCCAAATACAAGAGGGCTGGAAGCCTGGCCAAGTAAATTTAACTACTCTTTCTGGGATATTACATGGATAGAACAATGACTCATGTAAGAGAAGACAAGCAGATGAGTACTACAATAACAGAGAAACATAAATGGATAAGGAAAATTAAAAATAACAAAGGAACTCCGAAGCACAGTCCAGTCAGAAGCATCCTTCCCAGTAATAGGTGAGGAGGAAAATCTCCTTCTAAACAGCTCAGTACCTGAGCATGGAACCAGAGTTTTAAGAGTGTAGTTGTTTGAACATGTGTTTTAGCAGGTAGTGCAGGACTTCCCTGGGATTTTAGCCATTGGTTCTATGAAACTAGAACTTTTTTTTTTTGAACCGCAGTGTCCCAGTGTAATCCCAGCTATGTCTGGCTAATCAATTGTAATGGAATTCATCCAATGCACTACTTCGTACCTGTTGTACGCTCAACATCCGTAATAAGTGGTAGTCAAAGAAATACAATAAAGGGAACAACACTGAGTGCAGTCTTGATTTCCACAAATCCTTTTGCTGCACTGGGGTGCACTAGCAAATGATATGGTCTTTGGGAACAAGCCAAAATTACTCACTTCAGTTAGAAAGCCTTGTTTATCTGTCATTTACAGTGAAATATTTTTCTGGTTTCTCCATTTTTCACGTATAATGTAGAAGAATAACAAGGTAGTGCACCTAGTATTTTTCTAAAACAACATAATTTGGTTTCAGGGTGGTTTTCTAAGGCTAATAACATTTAATTATAGGAGGACAAGGAAGAGACTGGTGTTGAGCAGCTCCAGATTAACACTTCTGTGTTACCTGAAGCACAGCCTTGGCCACACAATTTGATTTTTAATGTGTGAAAAAGCAGCCATGAGAGTGCACCAGCCAGTTAAGACAGTGATGAGACACATAGCCCTGGCCATTAAAGCACTTCTACTGGAGAAGGAAAATGCCAAAGGTGTCCTAAACATCACTGTTATCACCAGCTGCATTCTGTCTCTACAAAAAGAGATTGCAACTTCATACCTGGTAAAAATCTCAGCCCGTACCATGAGTAGAGCAGGATATACACATTCCATTCCACCTTCATTTCTTAAACTATGCCAATAAAGACAATTTCAACAAAACCTGTTGTTAAGGACCATAGCTTCTTTGCTTTAAATAGTTGTCAGTTTTGAATGCAGTTCTTTGTCATTAGACTTCATGAGCAATAGGTTATTGCTTACAGAAGCCCAGACCAGCTCTTCAGAGAAGATCACCAACCCGAGACACTTGAATCAGAACTCCCTAGGGATCCATCTGGGGGGAGAAGGAAAGTCCTGAATCCTATTCCCTTTATGCACAGCGCTGCCTTTCAAGCTATAGCTGCAAATGATCGTAACAAAAATTATCTGTAGTGACTCTTAGAGAAAGAAAATCGAATAAAATTAGGTAGATCTTGAGTTGCAGATCACTGCGAGTCACTGAGCCATATCCCTCTCTGACATCTGCAGAGACCCTTTTAGTTTAAGGGATGATACAGATGTAATTAGAAGAGAACCTAATGCAAGATATTCGAAATAACAGCTAAGTAACATAATGTCATGAATTACTCTTGTGTGGCTATTTATCAATAACGAAATTTTTTTTTCACTAAATGCTGAAATAGCAGAACATGCTGAAAACATCCAGAAACCATCAAACCCAAGCATTTCAAAATAAGCTACATAGCTTTTTTAATTTAAAAAAAGAAAAAAAAAAAAACACAAAAAAACCCAAAACCACGATGGAATAGAGGGCACTGCTGCTGGCTAGGTATTTGTTAATTTTTCATGTGAATTTATTGCATATGTAAGTGATTGAATTAGTAGCACTGACAGGAACCCAGGCACAGTAAAAGCTTCCTGATACTGACACAGCACTGCTCAAGCTGTACAGTCCTGACCATTAGTAATACCGCTACTGAAGCCCTCAGCCTCTCTCTCAAGCGGAGTCTGCAGAGCACACTGGAACTGGACTGAGCGAGGTATTGTTTCCGCGATGTGAATTTGCAGACATCCATAACAAAGACTAGGATGAGACCACTACAGTTTTTTTAGCTTAATGACCTCATTTGGACTCTGATGCCAGGCTCAAGGGAAGAAAGTCCAGTGCAAGCTAATATCATGCTACCAAAATACTGCAAGGTAAGTTTGGGGGAAAATTGTTAAGAGGCTTTTGTATTTTTGGTAGACTAAATGCAAAAGAGAGTGAGAAACAGCCAGGTTGCAGAAGAGACTATAAGGTACAGATTCTGATTGAATGATTTCCCACCTTTGAGAAAAGAGAGTCATTTCCAGACACTCAGAGGCTGAGCAGGGAAATCTGGATCTTCTATCACAGAGCAATATATTGCATCAGAACTGCAAGGCTTTCAGAGCAAACTAGGGGAATGTAAATTGCATGCCTGGTAATTTATGCAAACAAGCCTATTGCCAAATATTACCATCTAAAAGGAATATAGGTACCATGGCTGCTATGATGTCCTTAGGGAGGCTCATAGCCTTTTAGGAAACCTTTCCTCCTTCCCTGCAACATATTAACCTCTTGACCTTATCACTGCTTGGATCTATGGTAAAGAAATCATACACACAGGCAGTAGTAGTTGGGGAGCAGTAGCAACAAAACTGTGCAAAGCATCAGGGATGCAGGATGTGGTATAAATTCTATATGAAAACCTTCTATCCAAGAATAGACACGGAATTAGGAAAAAAAATATTTCAGATGAATTATGAATGTTCAGATGAGCAGCCACAGGGAAATTTTTCATTGCTGTCTTATAAACTATATTCCTATAGTGTCAGATTGTGACAACTTATAAGAACATAGTATGAGCTTTTTGTAGGGGTAACACTATGGTATTTAATGATGCTGTTAATGGAGTAAGAGTGCTGTAAACCAGCCCTCAGTCACCACTTCCTGTTTACTTCTTGTGGTTTATTCTCTAGAGCAACCACGTTTCTCTCACTTGAAACTTCTGCTTGTTAGAAAAAAACAAACCCTCATTGCTTAATATTTTCTTTTCCTCACCATTCATCCTCATGGAAGGCATTTCTTCTTAAGTGAATCATTTTACATGTAAAAGAGTGAAAGAATTACTGTTCTCTGATTAGCGGAGTGGTAGAGCATCATTTAATGTGCTCTTTTTTGGGTAGGTCTAGACAGGCTCTTCTAAAATTTCATTTAGATATCATTTGTAATTCATTTGAACAATTTTACTCGCTTAGTAAAGTTACTTCAATATTTTCCTTTTTATTGAAAGTTATTGCACTGCTGCAAGCAAGCTATTTTATCTGATGAATTTGCACATGGGGAGAGGAAAACAAACCAAAGCACAAGAGACCCCCAAATTAAATTCTAATCCAATTTAACAACAGCTGTAAGGGAAATGAGGAAATTAGTTAATCTAGAACCTCTATCTCATGGTAATATGAAAAAATAAAAAAAGAAACTGATCATGCAGAAATTTTCACCTAAGTTTTCAACTAACTATATACAAATGTTCTGTGAGCAACTACAGACAAAACCAGGCAGAAGATCCCACTGAACGACATTGTACCAGTGGCAAGATTCAAGAGCTACGATTGAGATATACATTCTCAATAATATCCTGATGTGCACAACTAATAGTAAAACTACCAAATGTTTTTGACATTTGGACCACACTTTGAAGTTATAAAAAAAGGTGTTCTAGTACATTGACAGACTTTGAGGCTAGAAGAATCCATTTATTGTCATCTTATACATACTGTAATGGGAAGTCTATCACTTGCTCAAGATATTCCAGTAGTGTTTCTCTCTCCAGACTATTCCAAGTAATCTTAGTGGGTCTTAGTAATGTATTATAAAACTTTCCTTTCATACACACCCAGAATACATTAGAAACTGTCTTAGAAGTATATAATAAAGCAGATAACGTTTTTAGAATTCTCAGGTAAGCTGAATTATAATGAGAAGGTTTGAAATTATATTTATACGGACCTAACTCTGGAGCTGTGTAAATAAGGACATGAAAAAAATCAGTTAAAAGTCTCTATCTTCTTGTTCTCAACACAGCATTTCAGTTCACTTACAGTAGACAAAAGTGGCAGTTGGAGGAGTTGCAGGAATAACCCTCAAGGCAGCAGCAGCCTCCTGCTATATATGGCACAGAATGATCTTAGAGTGTAAAAGTTTCCATTGCCTTTGGAGGAACCAGGATTTCACCTCGAGTCTTGTGGGAGGGAATTGTGATCAGTTTTTAGAAAATGACTGGGTCAAGAAACAGGAAAGCTGCTCTGTAGAATGAACTTAAAATCTATTTGCATGTATGTGTCCTGTATATTATAGTAAGCGAAATGTAGTTTTCCTACTCTGAGGTAGTTTAATCATACATCTATTTTAGAATTTTCTCAAAGTTTCTGGGAATGAGAGTTTTTACAGTCCAATTAACAGAATAGGCAGCGACAGTCTCTAAAACTGAAAACAGTGCCCACTAACAATAATCTGGACAAGGCTACACATAAAGTAGTTCTCTCTTCCTTATATGTGGAAAGGAAACAAGATTATTCAACCAGATGCAAAAAATGGAAGACCCTTTTTTACCCACACTCAGAAGGGAAGCAAAACACAAAGGAGTTTGAACTTTACAGTAAAAGAAATATTTTAGTATATGTGCTGATTTGGGAAGAGGAATAATCAATACTTAAAGACACTCCTTTCTTCAAGAGAATGATAGAAGACAAGAGGAAAGCTGAAAGGGAAAACTGCACTGTGCTAGTAAACCAAGGTAACAACAAACACAGGTCAGGACGGCAAATATGTTGACTCTTCTACTCCTATCTTACTTCCATATTCAGTGGAAAGGGGAAATATTACATGTGATACCACCCATCCACACATTTGTCATTTATGATCACCAAGCCAATACTATCAGTGCTTACAACACAATTTCATGCTTTCCAATTACGTCCACTGGATTCACTTCTGTTCCATTAACTCCATGAAGACATTAATTTCTTGTATTAATTCCTTTCTCCCCATCTATTAACATAAATAGCAGTCATTTCTGTGCAGCTAATACCAAAATGAAGCACACTGATTTCGAAATGCGCTGTGTACAAGAACAGAAATGGAGTGACCTTGCCTGCAAAATGCATTACTAAATGTTTGAGCATTTACCTGAACTAGCCATTTTGAAAGATTAAATTATAGAAGCTGTTAACTTTCAGACAGTATCATATTTGATTTCTTTCACAGACATTATTCAATATCATTAAATCAAACCATAATACATCTACCACCTATTTTTCAGTGGTGGATTAGGAATGAAGACATGTTTTCAGTATTCCCTTAAGACAATACAAAAGCAAAAAAAAAATATCCCTCTGTAAGGACTCAGCAGTTGAATCAACTTGCATATCAAGCAAAGTCTACTTCTTTTATTTAGATCAATCTCAACAGACTTCAGTATCATGAATCTCTACCTAGATTCTGTCAGCCTTACTTAGCTAAAGAAGCTCCTACCTTGAATTTTTTTACATTTTGACCAAGAATTTTCTCTTCCAAGTACCTCAGTTGTATTTATCTAGCAGCCAAAGTTGATACTTAATAATTCACTGACAAGTTTGTGTGCCTGTACCTTTCCCTTGCAGCTGTTATTTACTCAAAACAAAGCTATTCAAATATGCCTTAATCAAGACACATCATTCATTCTACCACACTCCATGTGTGCAAATCTCCTTGGATCCCTTCAGCTGGGAACAGCAGCAGTGAAGCCCCAGAGTGGCAGAGTAATTAACTGGCTGGGCAAACCAGGTTCATTGAGACACGGCATCAGTGTCACATTTAGCTGATTTAAAAATCACCCAAGTTCCCCCAAAGATGCATTGTTTCTCCTGTGCCTGTAGAGTCACTGTTTGGAGATAAGATCAGAAGTCCTGACAACCCTGTCCTCCTTTTTCCTGCTCAACCAGTGTTTGCTACCCTTTCTTAAAGGTGGTTCCACACAGGCACCACAAACTCCTCTGATGGGTTCAGAGGTGCCAGATGCTGAACCCTGATTGGTTCAGATGTTGGCACAACCACTGGGGATCCATCTGGAACTGGCTGTGACCAGCAAAAGGCAGCCCCTGCTATCTTCCAAGCAGCCACCTCTGCGCTACCAGAGCCTGGCCAGTTAGACCCAGTGTATGCAAATGGACGCTCAACTGTGCGTTTTGGCAGCACAGCTCTTCCAGCTCTGACATTCTCATGAACAAACAGTGCAGGTGTCAGTCTCTGTCCTGCCCTGCAGTTGTTTATGTCTGGGGATGTAACCATGGGTCACAGCAAGCGGCTCCCTGGCAGTGGTGCCAAGTAGGGAGCAGTGACAGCTGTTATCTGGAAATTCCCAGGGAAAGATATGTGTTTCTTCTTTAAAGCTTACTTTATCACAATTAGGGATTAAATTACAGATAAAGCTATTGGAAATGAAATTACTAAAAGACAAAATAATACAAAGCTTTTTCACTAACTACAGAGTGCCAAGTCTTGATTAACTGAGGCCTATCTCCTGAACACCATCAGTATTTAAATAACATTTTGACAATCCAACATATCAAGTTATACAAAGAGTTTTCACAGAAACCAAGTGTGATACATTAATAGTACGAACGGCATTTGAGGTACTCACAACTTCTCCGTATGTCAGACTTGTGGAATTCTGCCACACTACTCCATTATAACTCAAAGCCAACTTCATAAGATTGTATATGAGTTAACAAGCTGCAGCCATACTTCTAAAAAAGAGAGAAGATCACTTTACTAAGTAATGATACATGTTCTTTTAACTACTTGTACTCCCCTTTCACTCCAACACCTCCCACAAAAGAAAAAAAAACCAAACATTTAAAGTGCTTCCTGCACAGAGAGGCACTATGAGCTGAAGTTAATTCAGTGCCTAAGACTTAACAATAAATCAAACAGTGACAATGCAGTAGAAAGAAACAAACAAAATTCCAATGAGTCCTCAAAAATACTTTGAGCATCCTACCATGAGGCAGAATCTGTTATGTGTTTACTTGAAATTATGGATCTTGTGTATTTTACACTCTAAGCATTAACAGAAGAAATTAAAATACAGGGGGGAGATGACAAAAGTAAAACAACTGCTTTTAAAAACATGTAAACACTTCACAGTAAACTCTTTTTACTAACACAGTTGTGGAAACTTCTGGGTAGTGAGCAATCTGCACATCTGAGTCGGTGACAATGAATGAGCAAGGGGACGACTGCTGCAGTTCACGCTTCAGAGGCTGTACCGTTCTCTAGCCTCCTAAAATAAAGCTCTGTATATTATGAGTAGTACAGCACTCTGAAGTTAAAGTGTCTTGAATGATTTCACACTTTTTTTTTAAAATACATTTAATATTTTAGATAAAGTTTTCCTGTAAAACTGGCATTTATGGCCCAATTACTGCGGAAGTAATGGGAGCCTTGCGGGAAATAACACTGTTTGTGTAGATTGAGGGACCTTTTGCAAACCGTATACTTTTGAACATATCCAGCTCTATAGCCATATTTACTTGAAAAAGCTGGTTTTAACTATCTGACTACGGCTCTCAAATGGTAGATTTAAGAATGAACCATACAAATCAATCCAAATCTGATGCCAGGTGAGTTTTAGATCATTTATATATACAAGAAATAAAGAACTGAAATTTTCTAAATAGGCAACTTGTATAAGTAGTACTTCAGGCAGAGAAATGCAGGATTAGACAGATCAGTTAAAAGGTCATAGAAAAGATACAACAAAAAAAGTTTCCATTCTGACTTCCTACCAGACCTATCACAAAAGAAATATCTTGTGAAATTGTGAAAATTGGTAGAACTTTAACCTCTGCATAATGAGAGCACCCTTGTCCCCAGAAAATCAATAGCTGGGTCTTCATTAGGCCTAATCACTAGGGTTAAAATTATAAAAGCATTTTGGTAAAACAAGATTATATACATATTTTTATACACAAAACCAGAGAAAAGAGACATATGTTAATGCAAAGCTGCCAGTAGCATCAGAATATCTTCCCCAAAAGAATTCTCAAAATTCTTGCTCTGTGTGTACAGACTTCAGTATTTCCTTATTAACTCTTCTGCCTTGAATAGGAACCTTAGTGCCATGCTGGAAATCATCCCATACAGACCACAGAGTCAGCAAATCAGCCATAAACTTTTCACATCAATATTTATTAGTATGTTGTCAGCCCTGCATATAGCAAATATCTTTTATCAGGTTTCCAAAGTATTTGAAAACTGCCAGCACTCTGAAGATATTACTGGACACATGGTTCACTGTGCCTATAAATACACTCCTCTGCTTTCTGAGGTTCTCTGTGCCTCAGTTTCTCTCTCTATAAAAATACTTTAGGGACAGTACCAACCCACCTTACAGAGATCTATCATTTGTTGTCAAGTTCTTCTACATCCTTAGATAAAAAAAGTGGAACAGGGAAATAGTACTGGAATAAGTGTTGACAAAGAAGGTAGAAACCACACTAGCTTCCCAAAATGCATGCAGGGGGAAAAGGGGCTATCTTCTTATATACAAAACACAGACATTTTGGGGTTTTTCCTCATATGTCTGTAGTTATAATGAGACTCCACATAGCTGCATATTAAATTTCTATAACCTTTTTCCTATTTGCCTCAATTTCATGTCATCATTTATAATGCTTTTCTGGCCTGTCATGAAGACTTCCACCTGACAACTTTCTCAGCTCCATTCTCTGCCTTCCAAACCTATGCAAAGCACAGAAATTACCTGCCTCATTCACGGCTCTATTTTTTTCTTCTTTGGAGTCTTTCCATCATAACACATTTAACCACTCCACTTAATGCATACATACAAAAACGAGATTAGGACAGGGCCCTAAATTACCTGGTCAGCATAGAATCATGCTTAGAAAACCATTGTGACCTGCCATCACACATTTTGTCCAACACTGTCCCATTTTTAAATATAGCATTGCTTTTAAACACCATGGAATTTTAACGTACACTGAAGTTTCAGGCTGCATCATACCAGGTTTTTCATATAATCCAGATGTTGAAACAGTAGGAATAGTTAACCATAATACAAATTATTTATTTTTGAGGCATATGGGAAACACTAAATCCTGCACCATTAAAAATGATAATGTACATCCATATTCTAAGTCCAAGAAGAACATATATATACACACTAAGAAAAAAAAATTAAAAAAAAAAATCAATCTATTGTTTCAGCTCATCCACAGGGTTGTGTGGGAAAACAGCTCAACCTGTTAAGAAACAGTTCACATCAGCACTTTCTGCAGCATGACCCAGCTACTTCACCTTACTGAGCTTCAGCGTGTTTTGCTGTCTGGCAGTAGTGAGCAAACAGATACTGAGAGAGAAAAACAAAATGAAAGTTGGGGCAAGATATTAGCTTGAGAGAGCTTCAAAGGGAATCTCTTTATCTGACTCTATTCCTCCCAGACCTGCAGGCATCCACCAAAGCCTGCTTATTTTCCACACAGATGCAAGAAAAAAATAAGTTGCATAAGATTTAAGTGTCTCTTGAAAACCACATGAAGAATCATAGAATTGTCAGGTTTGGAAGGGACCTTAAAGATCATCTGGTTCCAACCCCCCTGCCAATGGCAGGGACACCTCCCACTAGAGCAGGTTGATCAGAGCCCCATCCAGCCTGGTCTTAAAAATCTCCATGGATGGGGCTTCCACCACCTCTCGGGTAACCTGTTCCAGTGTCTCACCAATCTAAATCTAATCTGTATCTATTAGTCAAAATCTCAATCTAGATTCTAACTAATAAGAAATTAATTGCAAAATTTCACCATAGTTGACAGATTTATAGACAGACAACATGGTACACTATCATGTGGGGTCTACAAGGCTTTTTTAGGACTCAGGTCCTTGGATAATGAGCAGAAAGCCCTTGCTGGTTCTGTTGTTCTGTGGGTATGTTACAAATGCAATTTTTCTGTGCCTTTAGTTCTTCCATTTTTATGAATAACCCCATAAGGACTTAGCAGGGGGATGGGGAGAGGGGAATAAAAAAAAAAAAGAGAGAAACATGCACTATGTACACGTACCATCACATTCATATGCAGATGGAGAAGTGCAAATGCAACAGGGGGTCAAGAGCTCTGCCTTAAAATACTCACTGGAGTAAGGGGTGAACAGCAGAAGTGGGAGCCCAGCTCTGGTTAGAGGCTGGTATGTAATCACACAACCACATTGAAGCTGCAGAGATGAGTGCTGTACCTACTGTCTTTTTTTACATACACAGTGGCTTTATCAGCACGGTATTGTAAACAATTCTGACTTACTTTCAGAATGTAATCGGAAATTAGGGCAGTAGTTCTATCTCCATCTTGTAAACAGTAAAATGTAAAGAAAAAAAGTCACTTTTCAATTATCTGTGGCAGACTGGAAATTAAAACAAAGCAGAATTGGTATACCTACATTTCAGCATCTAAATGAGGTCCCCAAGTGCCTTTGAAATCAGCAGGCTCCTTCAGAGAGAAAACACAGGCTGTCCCCCTTACTCAAGCCATTAAGACAAGTGCTTAATACTGGATTACGTACAAAGTTGTCCACTGACCAGAATCCCACTCAATAATGCCACCTTTCTTCTTCACTCAGTTTCTGTGGTCTGCCAAGAGTCAGTTCCTGAAGAAAGAAGCTGCCCAGGGAGTTAGAATCCCCATCCCTGGAGGTATTTAAAAGACATGTAGATGAGGTGCTGAGAGACATGGTTTAGTGGTGAGACTGGCAGTGTTAAGTTAATGGTTGGAGTCTATGATCCTGAAGGTCTTTTCCAACTGAAGTTATTCTATGATTTGCAGCTCCAGTAAGCCCACACCATATGTGTGAGGCTGATGAACAGAATAAATTCCTCCTGCAGTCCTCCATAAAACAACAGCATTTTGTCTGATACAAATTCATACTTTTAGAGCACAACTAGAACACAAACCAATCTGCAGTCAACAGTTTTAACAAAATGAACAAGTTACATTTTTCTATTAAAAATCTTAACAGTGGCACCTCTTAAGTCCGATAGTCCAATATTAACATGATCACACCAGAAATCTTTATGAAACACATTATCTGTCTGCCTTAAAATTGATTCACACATACACAAAAAAGTCATGGAGAATTATCCTGAGCTGTGAGCAGAGGAAGTAGTACAACATGCAGCTTTTTTCCACCCCTCACATTTAGGAGGCAATAATATTACAGCAACTTCAAAGAGCTTTCAAGTTTCATTTTCCCAAAGGTAGCATCTTTTCAAAATACTAACTCATATGTTGCTAACAACCTACAGAGAACTGTCCTAGTCACAAAGGCTGAGAAATTAAGCTAAACATTTTTACCCTACAGCTTATGATTATCTTAGAAAAGGATTACTGGACAGTAATAATATCTTATTGTTAGATTGCTGTAATGGTCCTGGACATGCTTTTGGCCCATGTTAACTTTCAATCTTCCAAACAATTCCTGTGCATGATTCAGGATGTGGCAGAGGACAGTGACAACTTCCAGTGGCAGTCTGGTTGCAGTGTACCTTTGTCAGAGGGTAAAAGTTTGGTTGTATGGATGTCAGCTGTTCTATGTCAGGTTCAACAATGAGAAATGGACCTAGGTATATTTAACCTTTTAGTACAGATGTAACCAGAAGAACTATGGAACCCTCAGTTTCTTCCAGTGTACAGTCTAAACAACACATACTCCATGAGAGGAATCACTTTTGGCTCCAAATACACCTCTCTCCTCCTACTTCAAACTGTTATTTTGCTCGCAGCAGAAATGCAGAATTCACATGATGGTTTTGTATGGACCAGTGCCAGCAATATGGCACATATAGCTTTTAACTGTGAGAGAGACCTCTGATTATCTAGTCTGATCTCCAGTAATGCAAACCAAAGAACATGACTGATTCCTCAGACAAGCCCAAGAGACTGTGTTCAGAATCCATCTTTTAGAAAGCCAAGCAGTCCTGAAAGACAAGAGACAGACAAGCTACTGCATTCCTCAGTGCAGTCACAGTTCAACTGTATGCGTACAGCCGGTGCATTTTCAGCACTGTTGCCTGCTTTGTCCAGTTAGTTTTTCCTAATTGCATAACTCAGCACTAACCACATGGTAATAAGGACTAGAAGAAGCTTGGTACAGGTAAAAAGAATATGGTATTTTGCTTTAAAATCTCCGAGTTGAAAAATGCACTAATAAAAATTTTAGCATGCCCATTATTCAAAAATATGTAGAATTACCTGAAAATGAGCAGTCAGCAAAGGGCAGGTAGACTGTGCTGATGTCTCTGGGTGCTATGTACATTTTGCTGCCTTAGCCGTTCTCAGCAGTTTCTTTTGTCAAAAAAATAAATTATGCTTTCCCAAAAAAATCATAGGCAGTCTAATGTTTGTTGGAGATTTGCAATTAAGAATTTGTTCGACATACTTTTTCTTCAGACCAGGCTACAATGAGGGTTTATACCCTACATAATTCTCATCTGGAAAGCACTGATATTGCATGAACTTTGGAGATTTAAGACAATGAATGCTTACAAGAACTCTTTATAAGAACAGTCTATTACAGATAGAGTGATGTCTCCAAATTTCTGCATAATTTATACCAGTCAACTAAAGATAATTCTTTTTCTTACTAGTCAGCATGAGCTTATCCTTTCTGTGCCATGTCCTGATACACACACAGACTTCAAGATTACTTCCTTGTAAGACTGAATTTCACTCTCAGTGAATAGATAATCCTAATCAATCCTAATCGATCAATCCTAATCAACCCCTCTCTTCTAAAACAAACAGACAAGCAACAAAACAAACAGCTGTCCAGGGAGTCCAAACAAATTTAACATTGTAGGGAACATCACTACTCTCAAAGCTATCCCTGCCAAACTGCCTTCCCTACTGATGGAAGTTCTTGGGTTCTTTCGGTGCCAGCACTGTGAAATAATATAACTACTCTAGCATGGAGCATGACATCAGATCTGTCACTGCAAGCCAGAAAATCCATCAAATTCAGACTTTGTTCCCTTAAAAAGTCATTTACTACAGATCATTGAGCTGCTTATTTAATATTTATGCAAACTCCTCGTGGTATTGTACTGGATCATGCACAAGAGACAATCCATCCAAAGGCAACTTATCTCCCAAGAGGCTAAAAAAAAGTCCTAAATACATACAGAAACAGTTGCATCTACTTTGGTCATAAGACCAGCTTTAGCAGACAGCTGCTTTTGAGAGCCCCACAAGTGGTATTTCTGAAAGCCTGCAGGAACCCAAGGGCCTACCATACTTGTTACTGTCTAGATCTGGCATATTGTGCTTCAGATCAATGGATGCAGAATCAGTGATCTGTCTGAGGTCTCAAAGAGTGACAGGTGAATACGAGGACACAAACATTTGTGTAGTCTTAAAACTAGAACAATATTTGCAGACCAAGAAGGAATTTGGATGGTTGATTACAGTGAGTGCTGATGTGCAGCAACTGTATGGGCACATAGGGAGTGTTTGAAACTGACGGGCATTACAAGCTAAGCTCAGGATTTTTCCATTGATCCAGAGTATGTAGACCAGTTCAAACATGTTGTTTTACAGGGGACAAGAAAAAAAAAACAAAACACCAAAGGGAATTGCTTTCACTTAACTTGTTTCTGAATTACAGTTTCCTCTCCAGCAAAATTCACTGTCACATTGGAGACCCAGTACAAACCCAATGCTTTCCAAATTTGTCTGCTAGCCACAGGGGAGGAAAAAAAAATATCCCCACCATACAAACAAACAGATGTCACATTGTTAATCAGCATTGTTTCAACTGTGAGCTCCACTCTTACATAAATGTCACGAATGCCATAATTAGTATTAGCTCATGCCATAGGAGTGTATCAAAATCGGTATTTGATCATTTGGTTTTGATCAAAACTCACTTTTGGGAAAGCAAAAAAGAAAGATAAAAGAAAGAAAATTCACTTTGAACAGAAATTATTTTGCATAATCTTCATTACAGGACTTCACAGGTATCTGCAGGCTGTTATCAGTGGTATCTTAGACCTTACTGTCCAAAATAATTCACAGAATAAAATAAGCCTAAAATTAAGTCCCCCCTTAATCCTTGAAATTTTACAAGTATTTGGGATATAAACAATGTTTAACATTTTCTTTATTGGAGGTATTGCATTCATTTTATTATTCCTGTCATGTTCTGTTTAGAATCATAGAGTCATAGAATGTTTTAGGCTGGAAGGGACCTCTAGAGGTCATTTGGTCCAACCTCCCTACACAAGTAGGAACATCTCTACCTAGGGCAAGTTGCTCAGAGCCCCATCAAGCCTGATCTTGAATGATTCCAGGGATGGGGCTTCCACCACCCCTCTGGGGAGCCCATTCCAGTGATCTATCACCCTCATATTAAGGAGCTTTTTTTCTAATAGCCAATCTAAATCTATCCTTTCTTAGCTTAAAACCATTTCTCCTTGTCCTATCATTACAAACCTTTCTGAATAGACCTTCCCACCTTCATGTAGTCCTCCTTCAGGTACTGGAAGGTCACTGTAAGGTTCCCCCAGAGCCTTCTCTCCTCCAGGCTGAGCAGCCCCAACTCCCTCAGCCTGCCTTCATAGGAGAGATGCTCCATTCCCCTGATCATTTTGGTGGCCCTCCTCTGGACATGTTTAACTGGATAGTAACTGCAGTTATATTATTGCCTTGTAAGTACATACAAGCAACTAACAATGTTTATGCAAAGAACTCCATATGCCTTGCTGCCTAAATGGGAACATTCTATTTTGAATGTGCAGCAAAGGGTGGCGAGCTGCTTCACGAGTGCTAATCACAGAGGAATGAGCAGAACAGAAGGTGAATTAATGAGAATTCTGATATCTGAGCATTTAATCATTGCTGCTAATAACACAGGGGAGGACTAATTCTTTAGCAGCACAAGGTTTCCTCCTGACTTGCCCTACACTCACTACCTATGCTCCATCTTTCTTTCCTTGTACTCCTTAGATAAAAATAATAGGAAACAGAGAGGAACAAGGTAGTTGAGTATAGGAATCAATAGCTGGAGCTTTCCTTTCCACACACGGTGCCTATATGTATTTCAGAACACAACAGGTTCCCAGGTCATGTGCCAGGGAAGAAGAGGCAAGCACAGGTTTTTGCTTCCTTATCTGGCAGAATTCACACAAAACAAAGAGGTAACATACAGTGACCTCAGACTTCAGCCCCGCTGATGATTTACATCTGAAATCAGTCAAGATTCTCTGCAACTCAGGATTATGATCAGGATCATTGATTTATGTACCGTACTTATCATTAACATCAAGAATAGATTATAAATGTTTTTTTTACATCACGTCCTAGACTCTGCAGATACTGGGTGCAACTCAGGACAGCACTTTATTTACCATCATTTCTAATGAAGTTATGCACAATCTGAGAGCAGTATCACTGAAAGCTCTCACTGAGGAGTTATCAGATGCTCACATAGTATAACTTGGTATAAGCTTGCATCACTTTAATATTTCATATGTAGAGGAACCTTTTTCTGGAGAGCTACAAATTGTCTCTTCCATAGATATAGGGAAAGTGCTAGAATTTTATTTACAGTATCTCTATGGATACTTTTTTATATATGCTGGTTTTGGTTGGTTTGTTTTTTGTTTTGTTTTGGTTTTCAGGGAAAGGTTTCTCCTCCTGTACACCTAGGTAGATTTAGGAGATGAAAAGTTTCAGCTGATACCATCCCAACTTTTCCCCAGGTGAGCAACCTGTACTTCACAGAAGTCTGAAAATGTAGATCAGTCTTCAAGCACTAATGTAAATGACGGGTTCTGACATTAGTAAAGGCATGTTGTTTTTCCTGCAGGTTGCCTGCTTTTTACATAGGCAAGATGCTCTACATGTGGGGAGGTGATATGAATTCTCAGTGGTTTATCTCAGAATTTGTGCAAAGAAAAAAAATGCACAAGCACCTTCCTTAATCAAGTTATTTTGTAAGAGATTTGTGTCCTTTGATTGTAATATCATTCAGGCAAACACTGTTTCAGTATCTTTTTTAAGGACAACAGAGGGTATATCTTTAGGTTCATACTAATTAGGTGACTTCAACGGTCAATAGAAAATGAAAATCAGAAAAACTCCTCATTTGTCTGTTTAAATCCTGACTGACTACCTACACTCAAGTTGTAACCCTTATAAATAAAGGTTTTGAGTATCAACTAACAAAGAAGTAAGAATTTCAGAATCTGGAACACTACATATTAAGGACAGTACTCTATCTCGCCATCAACACAAAATCTCTGGATAACAGGACAAGAGTAATACTACTAATATAGCAGGGAGATCCAAAAAATATCTTCCAACAGAAGTTTTGCCAAATATCAATGTCTGTAGATGGGCATCTCTCTCACTTCACAGGGCAATGTGCAACCCCAAAAAAATTTCAGGTCTCTGTTCTATTAAGTATTTTGCAGTTCCTGCCAAGTAATAGGATCCCCAGTACATACTGGTCTCATGTTTACTATGGTACCATAGAAGTAATTTGATTTCAAATAACAGAATATCATCAACAGTGGGAGAAAAAAAAAAATTCAGTGACTGATATCACTTCTGACATTCCCATAGAAAGTTCCACTTAATTTAAGAAGCTTATGAGTTGGAGGGAATAAATAAATAAAAACAGGTGTTAATTCATCGTTTCTTTTCCATACAAACACCTAGAATCAGCAGTAATAGGTTACTTTGCTGCAAGGGAGTCTTCTGTTTGTAAGATTCTAACCACACCTCACAATCCTCCATCTTCAGATTAAGAGTGAAAAGTTAGATAAATATGAATATTTTCATTACATTGTGTTAACAAATTCAGAGAAATGGTGCTTTACTAACTGCAGGAATATGGTTTAGTCAATGCACCATTAACACATAGCTGCTTGAAACCCTCCAGCATATACTAAAGCAAAGTGCTTCTATTCTCTTTACCTGCCACATATTTCATATATTTACAGCAGTACCAAAGTGTCCACATCAAGCATATAAGGCAATAGATCTGCACTAGCAGGTGGTGTACGACACAGTGCTCTTCTAAGCGGTTACGCTCTTAGGGAAGGGACCACTGAGAAATAAACATTTACCATGCCACTTTGCATGGCTCTACCATTCAGTGTCTGTACATAAGTCTTTTATGCAAAATGAGAAAAGTTACATTCTAAAAACAGTTTCAGGTCCTCATCTCTCAATGTTCTTCCTAGTAATTGTCTCCCGGGAGAAATACTGCTGAGCAGATAGCCAGATTCTTAAGGTGTTTTGCATCATATGCTTGGGAAGCTTCCACAAAACCAGCCTAGTTTATTTTTAGATTCCCTTAACTTTATTTATTGATTTAGAAGGATATGAAGAATGGGCATAAGTGAAAAGAGTTTTATAAAAATGGTATCTTTTATTAGATTAGCTGATACAGCTTGAAAAAGCAAGCATGGTTTTGGGCACGGGGTGCCTTCTTCAGCAAAATCTAACTCGATACAGGCCATTTCAGCTTAATCTTATTATATTGATGACAGTGCTATTATGAAATAACTGTGGAACTGAGTAAGAAGAGGGGTATGTTGAAGGTTCCTTTATTTCATTTAAAATTTCTAACTTCCACATGGAACCAAGTGAAATGTCAAGATTATGGGGGGTGGGGAGAAATCACAGGATTTCTTCTAACCTTCTCTTCCTTCCATGTCCGCACCCATCACTGCTCAGAAACCTGGCTCTCACCACTGCTACTAATCTTAACTTAGAAAAGCAATAGTTATTTTAAAGTTTCTGTACAACAGTAAAGATACTATTGTCAGCAACATTCCACACTTACTGGACACAGAAAAGAAATGGTGAAATACAATTTTTACACAGTTTTGTTCATCTCCCAGTTCCTGGTAGAAAAAGACTGTGAAAAAAAGAATGTGGGAGATATCCAACTATGCACTGGTAGTGCAACTGCAACAAACTGGAAAACAATGCTCAGTGAATAAAAGGCTATCATGATGCTCCACTAAAGACCTAACAAGAACAGAGAATTTGCACTTAACAATGAGGAGAAGGAGAGGGAGCCAATCAAGAGTAGAGAGAAACTGCTGAGCAAAGTATGGAAATAGCCAAGAGAAATAAAGGCAGACTGCCTGAATGCTAAGGTATGTAAGAAAGATTTATAAATTGATGAGAGTAGAGAAAAATACCAGACAGCAAACCCATTAATAAATGGAGACCAGCCTCTGTGGTAACTCCTGTCAATGCCACCGATAGCTTAAAATTAGATTCTACCACAGCAAAACGTAACCGCACAACTAAGCAAAAACACACAACTTTTTTATAAGCAGCAGAAAAACAAGTCAGCAGTGTCAGTCATGATTATCCTAATTAGTTTACAGCTAATTAAATGTGAAAGTCCTGAAGAATCAGGCATTTATTAGATGAACTACAGCAAACAAGTCAAGAGCAGCACTGATTATTGCACCAGCACAATGTTTTTCTTATCTGCATCAAATAAAAGACTTCACGACCTTTTAAGTCTTTCTGCCTCTCTTGCTAGAAACTCTTTCCTGAGAGCAGGACCATGAAAGGAGCATTTAGACATAGTAAAGATAGAGGCTTTGCAACCTGTCTCAGGAAGATCATCCTAAGCACACAAAGTTGTAGGAAAGAAAATTATGAAGTTGGACAACAAAAAAATGGCCCAATGAGGCATCAAATCTAACATCTGTAGGACTTCATGGGAGGAATGAGGACAGTGTTACTGTGTACAGCCAATGACACTGTTGTCTGTTTTCATTCCCATCCTGTCCAGGCTTCAGCTTCCATCAATACTCATTAATAGAAAATACTTCTTTTCATTAAACAGAAAATTAATAAGGAGAAATTTCTGGCAGGTTTTATTGCTGTCTCTGGTATTAGTGAGCTGCAGAAACTTCAGGCAAGTTTTGTATCACCTTGTAATAAGACACTGCCTAAAACACCAAGGAGAGGCAGTGTACTTCAAGTGCCTCTAGAGACTACTAAGGAAAAAAGAACAACACTGCCTCTAAGATTGGAATAGAGAGACAGGTTTGCTCAGCTCAGCTAGGTCTGGTCCTGTCTGGGATTACTTTAAAACAGTATCAGAAACAAATGCGGCCACACTTCCCAGCTCTTCTTTGCTCTCATTGTCATACACGTACTGGGATTAATAGTATGGGGATTAAAGTTTGCCTGTGAGCTAAAAGAAACAAAGGATATTTCTGTATCTCCTCTGCTTTTGTACTTATACTTCTCTTTGCTTTGAATTATCCCATCTGTGAAACAGGACCAAAATAGTTCTTTACTGTACCTGCCAGTGGTACTGGGGCTTTTCAGCTCAAGTACTGGAGAAGGTCATGTAAAGTCATTCTTAGAAAGGAAGACAGAAGTCGCTGCTCTCTATTCATTGCCTTTCATCCTACAGTACTGTTCTTTGCTAACCTAGCTGGCATGATCTTTAGTAGGCTGTTTCATTTGTGTTTTGACATATGCTTTTCAAATTGCATCATTAAAAACACAGCTTGTCTTTTCTGTGTACTATTGGCAGTAATTTTTATCATTTGAACAGCGTTTTTATTTTATTATTGTGAACATTCTGAAAATTGCTCGTGAATTAGAAAAAAAGCTTTAGGCTGAAATGCAGAGTGAAGAAATTAAATCTTGGCAAGCCACTTGCTCATTAGGATTCTTATTTTTCCATCAAGCACCTGGTTAGGGCAGCAGAAGCACAGAGGCACCACAGTGCTGAACAGGGCATCATCTAACTCAGAAGTATTGCACTGTCTCCTAAAATCTATAGCTCAAGCTGGGCCCCAGGCACCTGGGCTGTGTGCCTGAAATCAGCATTTGTAGGCATCAGTAGCTGGACCAGGAGCTGTTTCAAAAATCCAGTACTCAGAAAAGGCTTGTTTGGCTTACTTCTGGGCTACAGAAACCACTTCATCAGACTCCTTCCCCGCAATCTGATACGCAACACGTTGCTGTTATGAAACTGAGATGGACTAAGTCCCCCTCCCAAAACACAGACAACGGAGGAGCAGCAGCAAGTGCTACAGCGTGTAGTACCTGCTCACTCTCCAGAGGAGAGGTAGCCCATTCTAGAATATGTCTGTGGAATCCAGAACACCTACCATCTTCAAGGTGTCCCCAAACCAACAGATGTAGGACAACCTACTATATTAATGGCATTTTCATTCCTTCCTGCTGAAGTTGCTTCACTGTACATGGAATTAAATATTCATAGCAACAGTCAGAAAAGGGATAAAAGCAAACTTGGCTATAGTCCAGCAGCCAAAATAGTCATGCTGGAAAGAAAACACACCTGAGTTCTAGGGTTTTTGCTGATCATTTGAAAATACGCAAGTAAATGTCCAGGAGAGCAATGGTCTGAAACTCAGAATATCGCCCCCTCACTTTTCTCCACCATTAGGGTCTCTCTAGACTGATAAGCATAGACTTTATCCAGCCCACTGAAAAATATTTATTCCAGAAAAATTAGACTTGCTTCAAATAAAAAAGAAGCAAGAATGGCTTCCAGGTACCCCAGGATATCTTACAGTTTGCCATGCGAGTACTCTGATGGGCCAAGGAAGCTTAAATAATTCTGGGAAACAGAAAGAATGGGACGCAGGACAATTATTGTGATGATGGCATTACTGGGTAAAGAGCAGGATGATATGGTTGTGTGGACTGGAGGAGCTCCCAGGTGGCCTGCCAGATTAAACCAAGCGGAGCAATGTAGACATGAGAATGCTTATTTCATGAATCTTACAGGTGTATGAGACAGTTCAGGCTGCCAAGATGAAGATGTTCAGAAGCAAAACTTTAAGAAGTTGGAAAACTGCAAAATAATTTCAACAAAAGGACCTCCTTTGCCCACCAAAACACACTAAGATTGTAGAGTAGGGTGAAAGGTTGGACACAATGATCCCGTGGGTCTTTTCCAACCTAGATGATTCTATGAAATCTTTTACCTCATACGGAAGCTCTTTGTGCAAGGCAGCATTTGCTTAAGCAAAGGAAATTTAGAACTCATGTGCCTAGAGTAGAAATTTTGTATCTAAAATCTGCCTACCTAAAGGAAGTCATCACAGCAAGAGAAAGGCAATGCATAGAAGACACCTGTACAATGTGTAACTAACATTTAAGAAATTTGAAAAATAAACAAGACTCTAATTTGGAGACTCTGTACTATGGAAGGGATAGGGACCATCTCGCTGTAAAGCCATGTGACAGGGAAGATGATCTCACAAGTGCTCAGAGTCCTCCTGGGACTGTCCCTCACTTCTGCTCAAGGATGGGCTTTTTTTACCTTCAATTAACAATAAAAGGATTCTGGAGCTTTCTAGCACAAACAGCATATGTCATCCAACATATGACACATGCAGTACATATGGGCAAGTACAGAAGCAATAAAAACATGGTGACATATATATTCTTGGAGTCTAGACTAAAATGGCAAGAGGTGGGCACTAACAGCCAAGACTAACTGTAAAGTACAGCTGTACCAGGGAGAAGGAAATAACCTGCCTTGGTACTATGTGCTCTGTGTTGTACACTCTGAACTTTGCTACAGTGTTAATTGCCCTCATTTGTCAGTGTTTAACATACAAAGTGCAGAATAAAATCACTTAGGCAATTCAGTCCAAGTTATTAGCTATTTTACATCCTTTCTATTGTAAAATAATCTGGTCTCATTTTACGACTTGGAAAACCATTCACTATCAACTTAGTGATAATATATTAATAATTGTGCAATGTTCTGAACAGTTTCAATAGATGATGTCATGTCCACAGGACAGTTTATTATCAAGAGAACAGATATGAGGTGCAAATCAGTGAGAATTTAATTACGATACAACAGAGAGATGTTCTGCCACTCACCAAGCTGTCCATTGACAACATTCAATAAAACAGAGTATGAATTGTTACACACAACTGTCACTTCCTTGGTCATGTATTGTCATAAATTGCCCCTTTCCTGTACCTGTGCTCCTGACTTAATAAAGAAAACCACATACAATAAATTCCTGTTGACCTCGATCCAAGCAACTGTGCACCACAGAAAGAGCTTTCTGTACACATTTCTTTCTTCTTGTTACTGCCTTATTTTCCATTTCCACCTAATTGCTTTGCAGTCTCATTCTGTTCTTTTTTTAAAAAGCTAGGCCCTAGAGTCACACAATTATATCTAAAGCTCTCTTTTGAATTTGGAAAAATGTTTCTAGGTTTTATGGTTGTTCAGAGGAACTTTATAATGTAAAGACTTAACAATCCAGAAAGCCAGTAAAAGTAAAAATAAAATTGGTGATAATATCTCACTATATTTAATAGATTAGCTCAAACTTCTGAAAAGCATTCAGAAATTCTTGACTTTAAGTGCCACATGAGGACAATTCTAAATCTAAATGTGAAAATTTCTCTTCAGAGGGGAAATTCTCAAAATTTTCAAAAACTTACAAGTAGGACAAGTTCAAGAATTTGAGAGTTTAAAACTCCACAGTTTGAAAATAGTTGCGTGCACAAAGTAATCCATACACATACTCCTGGAATGCTAAAGTATATATAAGAAAATTTATTAAATACAAATTTACAAATCAGTCATGTTTAAGCTGATTTGATTTGACTGCACTTGGAATGAAGGACACCACACTGGAAAAAACAAACTTTTTTTTTTAAAAAAAAGGTGCAAATATCTTTAAATTGAGTGACTGAAGACAGACTTGCTAGAGCAACATAATATTTTGATGATAAGAATCTTCATTAAAACCTGAGTGGTGCCACATAAATGTAAGTAATGGTGAGCTGAAAACAAACAAACAAAAAATCTCATCTGACCTTTTTCACTGCCAGATGGGCTTTACCCCATCCACATCTCACTCAGCTGCAGATTGCCTCCACATAGAGTGCTGGAGCTGTATTCACCTATTTCATTCTTGCCATGACACCACAGAAAAGATCAATCAGGTTTCTTCTACCCTCCACAGAATTGCCTGGGTTCATTTTTTTCTCTGATCTCTCCTAACCCTCAGTTCTAACACTGAAAAGCATCTTACAGCAAGCAGCCCTTCTGTATTTAACTCCAAAGTATTCAGAGGTGAATCACTATTCTAGGTTATTTTGCAGCTTCTCTCAGCTGCTCCAACAATATGGCTTTGAAATATGTCTCAATATATATTAAGCTGGGAAATGTCTAGGGACTGATTATTGTTAGTGTGCTACAGATATTGGGGTTTTTCTCCCTAACCTGAAAGTCCCTGTAAAAGTTTAGCTACATGAACTAATTAGCTGTGACCAAATCTGCATTCCAAAAAGGGATCTGCTTCCTATTGAAAGCTGATAGAAGCACGTGACTTCTCATTTCTTTGAGCATGCTAATTTATACTGAGCTTTAGTCTAGAAAATTCTGTTAAGTTCTCATCTGTCCCTTGTGATAGGTATACAAGGTGAAGCACCCCTTGCTGAAGGGGACAGGAATACCAATAAACACAAGTTACCATGCTGTGGAGAGTTGTACCAGATTTTTTGTAATATAGAAAGCATGAATGTTCGGAGTTGTGTTCAATATGTAGAACAACTTCATCTCCATAGCTTCGCACACAGTTTCTAGCAGAACAGATGGTATGTTTTTTGAATATTTCTTTTTAAACATTTATCAGTCTTTGAAGTGTCTTCTCATAATGACCTACTGACTCTCAGCTACAGTCTATATTTTCCTGACCCTGTTCCTGGAACCAAGAACCAAACCTTCCAAACTCTACCCTTGAGGTCCTCACCAGATGCAAACATATATGAAGCAGACAACTCCTTTTAGGACTGCCTTTTTTTGTTCTTCTCTAGTATTTTGCTAAAATCAATAGGCAGTCTTAACACGAATGGAAAGGGAAACACACTCTTCTACACCAATTTGAGGTCCATAGATAGCTTTAATTAGGATGGGAAATACGCACTTTTTTTTTGTGGCCGAACTATTCTCTCAGCTTCAGTGGAATAACTCCAGCAATTTAAGTCCTCGTGACTACCCTTTATGACCAAAGTCCGCACTCTATGCATTAAGAAAAATATCACTTGAGCCATTTATCTGAAAATTTATATAAATTAGAAAGTTTGGTGTACTATTTACACAAGTTCTTTTTAGCAGAATGTATATATTTAAGTACATAGACTTCAGCCAGCTTAGGAGAATAAACTCTGCAGCTGTGGAAAATATGTATTCCTGCTATGCTTTCTCCAACAGAATATCTCAGCAATTTCTCATCCTCTTTGGGAAAGACTGCAAAGACTCAGTGCATTGTATTCTACTGTGAATTCAGCATCTGTTTATGATATTCTCAACGGGAAAAGTTGTTTCTTTTCATCATCTGCAGATGCAGTTATAACAGGAAGGCCTGAAAAATGTTCAGATACAAGGTGTTTTAAGACTAGCAAAAAACCTAGAATGAATTGTTACTTTTGTCTTAAAAAAAATAAATATCACCTGGGTTCTTCTGCTCAGAACCCTTTATTCTTGAACATAAATATGCAACTATAATACTTTGCACCTTTGTTTTACCTTCCATCTGAGCCTCTCAATCCCGTTATGTTTGCAAAGTGAATAAACTATTCCAAGAGAGAGAAGCATTCTGCAAAATGAAAAAGCAGAAGACCTCAGAGGTCATGTACTTGAAGCTCTGCACGTCTACTCTTGTTTGCACACAAATACACCAGCACCATACATACAAAAATAGGAATTTAGACTTTTGAACAATAACATGCATGTCTTCAAAATCTGCATAAGCATGTGAATATGTTAAGATATTTTGGCCTGCTAATCACAATAAGATATGAGAGCTTGAGGGGAAGTTTCAATGCACAGTTCAGGGAGGTTTCAGAGCCATATTCTGCACAGATACGGGCCAGGGGGAAGTAGTCCCAAGTGCAAAGACTAGGTACATTTGTCAAAAGTATCTATATAATTAAGGATACTATGGGCTTAGATACATTAAGTAGTTTTGAGTTAGTTAACCCACTGGACAATAAGGATTCACTCTCCTAGCCTGCACCAAATGCAAGACAACTCAAGTTACTTTAGCCATTCTTCATCGATTTGACAGAATTACCTAATTGTTGATTTTGGCAGAACCTCTAGAGATCATCTAGATCTTCTCTACTCAGAGAAGAGTTAACTAAAGCAAATTGCCAAGAACTATGTCCTTTGGGATTTTTAATACCTCCAAGGATGGAGAGTCCACAAACTCTCTAGGCAACCTGTTCTATTGTTCCATCACACTTTGAACAATGTTCTTTCTTATCTTGAAATGGAATTTCTGGTATTTGTGCCTACTGCCTCTTGTCCTGTCACTAAGAACAGCTGAGAGAATCAATCTGGCTTGGTCTCCTTTACTTTCCCTATTAGATATTTATACACGCTGACAAAATCCAAGGCTAAATAAACCCACCTCTCTCAGACCATCCCTCATATTTAACATGCTTCAATCTTTTCATCATCTTCATTGTCTTTCACTGGACTCACTCCAGTGTGCTGATGTCTCTCTCATACTAGGGAGCCCAGGACTGGACACAGCACTCCAGATACAGTGTCATCAGGGCTGAGTGGAAGGAAAGAAACATCTTCCTAAATCCAATGGCTCATGGTCAGTTTGGTGTCCATTGGGAATATCCAGGCAATTTTCTGCCAAGCTGCCTTCTAGCTGCCAGAGTCCCTAGCCTGTACTGGTGTAGGAGTTATTCTTATCCAGGTACAGAACTTAGTAGTTCCCTTTGTTGAACTCATGAGATTCATGTCAGCTTATTTTTCCAACCTCTTGAGGTCCCTCTGACGGGCAGCACAACCATTTTGTGAACCAGCCACTCCTTCCAACCTTGTACCTACAGTCTTGCTGGGCACACTGTGGCCTGTCAGCCAGGACATTAACAGAGGTGTTGAACAGTATCAGTCCAACACTGACCCCTGGGGTAGACAAGCAGACACACAGTATTTAGTCCCCCTTCATTAAGGGCCTAAAGATGACACTTTGCAGGATTTACAGAATCGCCAAACAGACTAAGGACAAAACTTCCTTTAGTATCAGCAACCTAATCTTTGTAGATACTTTGAAAATACCACTGGACCCCTATCTGCATCTTTCAGCAACCAAAACCTTGGCAAATATCGGACAGGAATCACATTTTAAATGAAACTCCAGTTCCTAAGCAAATTGTCACATTTTAAATGTTTATTCTTTGTAAATGGGCAATTAGTCTTCACTGTCCTCTTTGAGGTGACAAACTGAAATAGTAAGAATATGGGCAAAGTTTCACAAAAAAAAAAATTTAAGTTCAGCTTCTGGCTCAGCTAATCACATTGATTTAAGCATCCTTTCTATTAGGCTTAGGATGTGGTAGAATGGAAAGTTATGCAGAAGGATCACATATATATCCATTCTCATTACAAATAAAGGACAAGCTGGTCTTGATTGAAATAATGTTTGGACTTAATCTTAGGACTCCTTGCTGCTAATTTTCTCCAATGCTGCCCTTCTGCCTCATGTTTCTCATACCAATGTTTATGTCTGGTTCACAAGTCTACTACAAGCCAGAGTAGGAGGCTGACAGAAGGAGCAATCAAAAGGTGGGCAGCGAAACAGGAGACATTTGGTTTGTTTTTCACTTGCTCGGTGCTGAGCTGATATGGTTCCAGTTAGGAAGTCCAGACCAAAAAGACATCTGATCAGTACAGAGGGTAAGTAACTGAAGGACAGATTTGAAAGAAGTGAATTGCTGGAAATTCTTGTGTGCAAGACAGGCTACTTGCACATCTCTGTCTTATGGTATCTAAATAGAGCTTGAGATCATTTTTCTATCACTAATTAAAATGACCCAAAATTGTACTGCTAGTTTTCAGTGGGATGATTCTGCAAAGGTGAATAAGTGTGAAGTTACAGGAAGTGGTGTGGTTTTTGATCAGCTGGCACCTAGTTACTCTCAAAGACAGACGATTTACTGGAGAAGACCTCATCTCACTTCTTGCCACATCGCAGTGATCAAATTTAGATAAACTGTATGAAGGGATTAAATTCTCCTGTAAGGGCAGTAAAGACTAGGGTTTAAGTAACCATTTATTGCAAAGAAACAAAATAAGTCAGGGCCAAAATCTGATCCAGAATATGCAAGTGACTAGAGCCATTCAGACAGCATTAGTAAAATACAAGAGACACAAAAACACCACCATCACTCCCCCCCCCTCCCCCAGTCTGCTGCATATTGTTGCTTTATCCAGTAAACCTCAGCCCACATCAATGGATTTCCACCTGTGCTCCAGACAGGGAAAATTCACAATTAAGGCAGAATCATGGAAAATATCTAGGGAGACTAAGAAATGCAATTAACAAAAGCAGTGTCACAGTTGCTAGGTCTAAATTCCTCTCTCTAAAGGTTTGTACCTCCCCTAGAAATGCACAAGAGTCTATAAGTGAAAAAGATTTAAAAAGTATCTCCCACCCGGGGGAGAAAGCACAATCCATTGATTAGGAACTGGAAGAAGAATATCAAAGCTCTGCTCTCCTATGCACTTACATGATCCTTATCAAATCAATCACTTGGCTCCTGAGTCTCTACCTGCAAAGCAAGCCATACACATCCTTGTCTCAGCAGATCCTCCAAGAGCAGCATTAAAGATGTGCACTTCAAATGAATTACTGTCAACAGGTGTCACTAGATGGAGGAACAGCTGCTGACTGAGTTGTTTCAGAAACATTCATAAAAGAAGCTACCTGTAATTATCAGTGGATTAACTGGCTTTTCCACACTGGGGAAGAAGGAATATGAGAAACAGCACCCAGTCAACTGTGTAGTTGTTTATGAAACAGCTACGAATAAGTGAAAAATTTTTGTGGGAAAAGAAATATGAAAAACAAAAGCCAGAAGTATCCCTCAACTGTCATGTAAGAGATTAATCACAGGATGAAAATCAGTCACTCTGAAGTCCACTACTCAAACTATTTTATTAAACCAAAGAGCCTACAGGAAGCAGGAGAAAAACAATCAGTAGCTGGAATATGCTCAGTCACAGCGTAAAAGAGATTTCCTTTTGCACTTGCAAGGAAGAAAGTACTTACATAGTAATTTGTTGCTTCACCATTTCTAGATACTAAAGAATGACATTAAAATGCCCCCCATAATTACTTAAAGATGGTCAAAATTTCCAGAGTTTTAAACAGTACTCCATGGCCATTTCTGGGAATCTACATATTTCCTTCTCCAGCAGAAATGCTGATGCTCACAGTGTCAAGAGATTTATTCTGCTTTGTGAATTTATCTGCCAGTATGGAAATACAGGGTCTAAACAGTTATAAATTGCAAGGTGTTGCTGGTGGAGCTTTTATAGCCAATAACAAGTAAGAATTTTGTTCATGATGTCCAAGATAAAATGTTTATCTAAAGTGCACAATAATAAAAATAAAACATTAAAAAAAGTAAATCAAGCCTGAAGAACATAAGGTACAAATATTTTACAGTACACTATAAATAACACTGAGTATTCTGAGGCTTATTGTCAATGCAGATGCAGTCTTTGAGTCATTCAAGGCTACTACACTTAGAAAATATTTCTTTGCCTTTTGGCTATCTTGTGAGGTCAGAAACTCATGTCTGAACTAGCCATTCCAGATGCCAGAGAAAGTGTTACATAGCGCAGCCTAGACCATTAAAGAAATGAAAATTGCACTGCTCACAGTGCCCAGGTAGGATGACTTCCAATACCAGCACCCCCACGCTGAAATAGGCAGGGTCAATCCTGTCTTCGTCAGGGTCAAGACTGATCTGGTGAGGGTATGCCAAGATAAATATTTGTGAAGCATTCAGATACTGCAATGATAAGCAGAAATAACAGGAAGGTGATGACAAAAATAATCTCACTCCTAAAACATCTTAAGAAGCAATAAAAATCTCACTAGTAATTATCTTGATTTACTCACAAATTTGAGTGATATTACATAAAACACACAACCAAAATTAAAACCCATTCAAATCTGTACAATGTAGTCCTGCAATATATCATATTTAGTTAGCACCCTTTATCTAAATGCTTCTGTAACAATCTTATTTGCTCCTTTGCTTGGTGTCTACATTTCTAAATTGGAGTCATACAGGTCTTCTGTAGCGAATGTTTCCTGACGTATATCTTTGAAAACAATATGCCCTGTCACTGATAAATGTCTCAGAAAATGGTCTCTGCATCTTGAGCAACACTATTAGCTTCCAGTTCTACTTCAAATCACAAAATATACTCTGTCTTCAGCAAGATGACAAGTCTTGAAATAACATGATTTTCTAAGTAGAAAAACAGGACAAATATAAAAAGTCTATATGAGTATAAGATAAGGATCTGGAGAACTACAGGTGCCTCAGTCTGACCTCAGTGCTGGGGAGGTTATGGAGCAGGTCAACTTGAGTGCCATCACACAGCATGTACTGGACAACCAGGTGATCAAGCCTGTACTCAGCACTAGTGAGGCTGCACCTCAAATACTGTGTTCAGTTTTGGGCCATTCAATACAAGAACATTGACATGACTTCCAATTTCATAATTCTATTAAATCAGTAAGCAAATCATTTCAGAAATTTATTAAATAGCTAAATCAAAGGAGATGTTAATAGTATACAAAACACAGGATAACTCCTTTCTGGTAGTAAATGGTAGATTTCATCACGTGCATGCAAACACATCTTGTTCTCAACCTTTGGCAGGATCATCGACTATATCTTATTCTGTGAACTATATTTTCCCTATTCCCTGTATTTTGTCCCAAGACAAAATAAGGTAGCATCAACACCCAAAGTGCCTGGGCATAGAAAGCACCAGAACAATGGAAATATCCCTGGCTCAATATGTGAGTTATAGCCTTGGAGTTAAATTCATTTGCTTGGCAAGCACTTTCCTCCACCACGTATTATCATCATGAGATTACAAAATTTGGTGATGATTAACAGAGCACTGCAGAAGCTTATGATGAATACATTTAATAGAAGGGCTTGAAGAAATGTTCACGATGCCCAAGACTTAAGTCCCGACACAGAAATACATGTGCATACATATGCATTAAGTTCCACCACATTAAATATTATGCAGGATATTTTCCTCCTGTAACAATGCCTCTAGCAAGGCTCAGCTCAAGAAATCCAGAATAGAATACGTCAAGATCCCTTACTCAGCCAGTCATCTTCGATCAGCTTTTAAAAAATGGTTTTAGCTCTGATTACATTTCTTGAGTCTTTGCTACAGCTACACTCATCCAAGACACAGAGAGCACCAATACCACATCCTGACAGTAATAAATCAGACAGAAGCTGAGCATTGAAAACACATCTGTAATCCTTCAGTACATTGAAATATGTTTACATGTGAATCAATTCAATAATTCTGAATGAAAAGCCCACAACTGAAAATGAAGGACCGTTCACAAGTGATTTCTCAACAAGAATAAAGGACTGAATACTCAACCCGTCTCTAGTGCTGTTTATGAGGTAGTATATGATTCATTATTTACATCAAATACCGGAGAAAAAGGTTTACACTCCAAGTTGTTAACCTTTGGAGATTTATTTTAGCTCAATGGTTATGTGGGTGACACACTACTAAGCAGAAAAGATTATCTAAAAATTGCAGCCTAACACTAAAAACCGGTTAGTTTTAGCTTATACTTAATCAGGGATTTATAGCAAGGGTGCAAATAGGGGTCAGTGCCTATATCACAGTTAACATGACTGGAAAGAACATGACGTTCAGGAGGAGAGACAGAGCCTGCCTGCTTCAGGTAGTTCAGGAACAAATTAGTTTCATATAGTAACAAGAAAATTCAGTGAGCGCAGAGCTGTCAGAGTATTCAGATGACAACTTGCAGTGTATGATGTGCATCAACACAAGGAATTTATGGTCCAAATCAGCTACAACACAGGAAGAGATAAAGATGAAGAAGTGGAAGCATGTGGCCATTTTTGTTAGAATTTCACATGTGGAAATCCCATTCACTACAGAGACCAGCAGTCAAGAAGGCTGCTTGGAAACTCATTCAGGAGACATTTATGTTCTCATACAAGTAATAGAAATTAATTTCTTAGTTCAATGATCCTGTAAGGTACCAAGAATTTTCTAGAAGCGTGAAAATAGTGATCATTATCTCCTAGGAGACAAATAATCTTCAGTAGTATCATCCTCCTAAACATATTTAGCAACTCTGTAGGGTTCAGTTGTTTTACAGAAAGAATCCAGTATTTACCTTTGCTTTTAGATGTTTCTGAAGGGTGAACAATAACTGAAGCTTTTATACAGCTTTTGATAGGGCAGTAAGGTGAAATTACTGGAGAGGGACCAGTACCATTTACAACTATTTCTCGTTTATAGTCTCCTGACACAGCATCATAGCAATACAAATTTCTTCAGAAGCCACCTTATTTCTACAGCCAGGTTTCACACTTCAGTCCTTAGAGCCACACTGTCAATCAACTGCATCACAAATCATGTAAGAATTCTGTCTTTTCAAAACGGAAGTACACATTCACAACTCCCAAGAGAAATCTAAAGGTCAGGCATTTACATTTTCACCAGTTATTACCTTTCCAGAAAAAAAAAGTTCCATGTGTCTATTCAGTCTATTCCTCATTAATCTAACATTTCTTACCCTTTAGAGAACAAAGGCTGATACACTGTTTGAATGGGAATATTGGTGGAAACCAGTTATTAAACAGAGCCATTTTCTCCTAATACTGCAACAAACAGTTTATAATTTAAAAATGATTGCCTTATATAAAAGCACAGAATGTAATGTTTTCTTTCCACTGGAAATGCTGTAATGAGCCACTGTCTTCTCTGCATAAGAGGATTGCTCATATATATCAATCTCAAAATGTGGCAGACATTTTTGTTTCTTTGACCCAGGGTAATCTTAGATCATCAGCCATGACTCTGGAAAACATCCCTACAAAATTAATCAAAGTGACAGACACAGAAATAGGAGCAGATCAAACAGCAAAGTGACCATCAGCAATTAGAGGGAGCATTCTCTGGGGTCCCTCATCCTGCTCCAGACCAAAAAGCCCCTGATTGGAGCTGGGGGGTGAGCAAGAAGAGGGGCAAGCATGACAGTCTGCTGTGGCTTGCATCTCCCCGTGCTGAACAGACACAGTTTTTGCATGAGTTCAGTAAGAGGGATGGGTTTTCATACTCTTCCCTCTGAGACACCTCACTACTCACTCCATCAATTTGAGTGTTTTCATATTCCCAGATCATTCACATTCCCTCACAGATACTTTTCCCCAAGTCAGGATGCAATTTGCTGCAGTTCAGGATTATCACACAGTACGTGCTTTATATGAAATTATTTGTATGAAACTAGGAGATAAATACTCCTACTATTTGTAAGGAAGCCATTTGCCTGGTGGCATCTACAGAACAAGAACCTCAGACAGCTTCATAATCACTGTCCCTCAGTTCTTATCTAGGTACTGAATGATTCACCAGCAGAAATGCACCATGGGTGGCTCTGTGCTCCCTTACCTTGGGCCTGCTTAAACTTTTATTTCTTAAAAGAAATAAAGATTAACTTCAGGATAAGAGAACAGAGTTGCATAATAACTTAGTTTGGAATAGGCCCCTGGAGATCATCTGATGCAAAATCCTTTGTCCCACCAAAGTACAGCTATTTATATACTACCAAAAGAACCTATAAACCTGCAAAAGATAATGTTATCCAGAGTCCCATACTATATCCTTCATAGGGCATAGAAATTAATTGGACATATAACATGTGCAAATAGAATGGAACAGAACTGTTCTTTTGATATCCAGTGACTGACCTAATCAAACGCTTTAACTGGGAAACATTCAGGCTCCCATGCTAAGCATTAGCAAGTCTTCTCAAATACAAAGGGTTTCCCGCCTCACACGGGATCTACCTTCCAAGACAGAAGAAGTGAACAGTTACAATGAAAGAACAAGTATGTTACTCTGTCTTCCTTCTTGCAGAAGGCAAAGAGGAAGCTTCACTCAGCAACACCATAGCACAGCTAAAGTAACCAAGAAGCTGTGACATCCTACTCTTCCACACACAGCAGCAGACAAATGCAAAAGATATTTAATTAAAATTCTCAAGTTAGTTCTTTAAGTTTGGAATGCTTCCACTGAAATACATTTTGTTACATAAAAAGAAAATTATAATCAGCAAGCATTGTGGGACCCATTGATGAGAGTATCAACAGGTTTTTTAATGCTGCCTGCAGATTTTATTAGTGCTCTATAAAAAAAAGCTATTTTAAAACTATTTTAATGACAGAAATAAAGCAAAGTCAAAATACAAAGCAATGGACAAGGTGGTTTTGAAAAACTCATAACTCCATCATTTACTGAGATAACTTTACTACAGCCAAGAATATATCCTGCCACATTTTTAATTAAATGCCATGAACTCAATAAGCATAATATAAAGATCAAATGCCAGGTACAGTCCAGAATCTATTCCTTCTAGTGCAAATAGTTTAAACCTGATTCAAAATAGAGATTAGGATCAAATTATAGCATTTGAGTTAACTGCAAATAGATTTTGGAATTGTGCCTACAAATCACAGCTATCCCACCATCAGCAGTATTCATAAAATTGGTTACAAACAATTGTAGAGGGAACCCTGAGGAAGGCTGCACTCTGACAGAGCCACCCGGGCCACTTCAGCTGCATTTTCTGCAGATACACGCCAAGTACAACATTTTACAAAAAGATTATATTGTTTAGATGCATCCTGGGACCAAAGCATGCTCTATGGCAAAGCAGATTTAGTAACTCCTTTGAAGAAAAGTCTTGAGGAAGTTAGAGAAGACACTATAAGTAGCTTCTTATAAGTAGCACTACCAATGACTCAATTCCAGCACCATGCTGTGGTGCCCTTTACTTCCTCCATTTCACACAAAGCCTGAATCACAGTATGGAGGCAGATAATAATTACATAAAGTGGTCTTAGACAGGACAGTAAAAAGAAACACATTATTTGTGCTCCTCTTGCTTGTATCAGTACCTGAAGTGTTCCTAACTCAGTTCCTCCAGAAGGTTACGCTGAAGACAAGGGTACAGCGGTACCCAAAATCCATACCAGGCAGCTGGTAACAGATCAATGCAATTGCCTGGTGATGATGCAGAATTGTCCTTCAGCACGAGTCATGGACACAGGGGTTGCACAGAGCCTGTGAGCAACTCTGACTTCAACCTTTCTATCAACAATTAGGCCTCAGTCTTGCTTCCACAGAAACGTAGAAGTCCACCTACATTTGCCAAAAGGACGCTATAGGATCATACATGCTTTGAACTCATTTACATGATACTGGCAGAGATATTTCAGGCACGTGGGAGCTACTAGCTGAAAGGAAGGGCATATTAAAATTATCAAGGCAGAATTTGAAGGAGGAAGGCACCCAGCCTTCCAGGTGTAGTAGTTTTCCAGGAGACATCCCTTCACACAAGAGCATGCTGAGTTTATATCATCTCTGAGACTGAAGAGCCACACAACCTGATGTGCCAAGACAACCACTTAATTTCAGAAGGTGCATAAACATAGATAGGAGGGAAAAAAAGAAAACAGAAAAATTGAAACACACACACAAAACCCCCAAAACAACCACCACAGTCGGAAACAAGCAAACAAAAAAAACTCTTTGAATTTTTATTTAGGTTTTTTCCCTCCAAATTTAATCTATCAGTAAATTATCCTCTAAGGGAAGGGTCAGGGTGTGTATGTGTGAAGATTTCTAGAGCAGCTTTTAAAACTTCAGGTTTTTGGTATTCTTCAGGGATTTTTCAGTTGCTAGATACCCACATGAACAGCTGCTCCCAGTCACAGTACACTTACTGCTGCCAGACTGCACACAGAGCTGGAAATCTACTGTAAGAGGATTGTATAGAGTAAAACTCCATGGGCTACTTTTAAGGCTGATTTAGTCCTCTAGAGGTTAATAATTTAATTCCAGTTTTTACTGGAATATTACCATTTTACTGGATGTTTTATGTTTGACTGTGTGGTAGATCTTTAGTCTTAAAAAGAAAATCTGGGTACTCTGTGCAACTTATCACTACTTGATATTTTACATATGCAATGGGTAAAATCACATGGCAGCATGAATTCTGCAAAATTTTGCAAATTATGTGACAAATTGAAATCTTCATACCTATTTACATCCTTGTGTACCTTTAGGTAAGTGTGATGGATAACGTAATTAACTGCAAGTGAGTGCATGCTGTTAAAATAAGACCATTCAAGAGTTACAAGCTTTAAATCTCCCATATTAATGTTTCTGCTGTTGCTAAATATCCTACCTTCCTAACTGGTCTTTTAAAAAGATTTCATTCCAGCAAAATTAAATGCCTCACTTCACTGAGTATTTTCAATAATTTAAGCAGTAAAAGAAGTTCATTATACAAGGTAGATGGCACATGTTTAAAAGCTTAATTCTCTAGATTATGACTTAACAGGATATAAATATAAATTCAGCTAATGTGTCTCTGCAGAAAAATGTTATGCCTCAGAATACAATGCCTTTTGCTGGCAGCAGCTGGAGACAATTTTTTCTTACCACGTGCAGTGCATGCTGATACGGAGCTGTGGGATTACGGCAGGTCTTAGTTGCACAAAACAGTTCTGGAGTTTAAGACAATTGATTTTTACTACTTACTATCAATTTGAACTTTATATCTCGACCAGAAGTCCAGGTTCATTTGTAGTCCAGAAACTGCCAAAGACTGGATTCAAGATGGTTTTGAGCTTTAGCAAATCACAGCAAAGCTTCTATTGGAACAGAACTTGCAAAGATACCTTTAACCACTACAAATCTCTGACGGTCCTAAACAGACACCATCCCTCCTCCCTTGTGAAAAGGTCTAGTGAACTTGTCCTGATGGTAGCATAGCTTCACAGAGTTGCAACTGTCTCATTAGACTGTCAAAGATACATCATCTTCCCTGAAGACCCAACAAAGCAATCAGAAAAGTATGACTACAAGAGATAACACAACAAATGGGAGTTAAAATATGAATTGCACAACATATGTCAATTACCTGCCCACTTTAATAGAATTCTTATTAAAAATGCAGTATTACAAAACAAATCATACCAAGGAAACAGAGGCAGTGACATGAGGTACACGCGCAATAACTCCAAAGACAGCCCACCTCTATTTCACCTTCCCTCAAAATATGTACCTAGGGCACGTTGCAAGTGCAATATGGTACAGTTAGAGCAATGTGCTGTGCTGCTGTTTGGACTTCACAGCTGCTGTAAGACTGCTCTAACTTGAGTGAAAGTTTTCTGCAATCCACAGATATTTATTACCTGTAAATACAAGTAATAGTGAAAGTGCATTGCCATGATGAATTACTTATAATGAAGCTTCATCTCCCAAGCTTCACTTGCTGCAGCTCGATTGGTCCCATGGATTCCAAGCTCTCTGTGATGCAAGTTCTGTGGCACACTCTCTGGAAAGATTAGGCTGTCAAAGTCCATGGGAGAGCTTTTTTTTTTTCCCCTCTGAGCCTTTAATCACAACTATGATCTAAAAGTTACAGATCCATGAGTGTATACGCAGAGAAACTATCAATGCATGGTACATGCTTATAATCTCACTTCATCATGTCTAACACTTTTTGCTTCTTATAAATCCTTTGCTGAGCTCATCCCATACCATACTTCACGAGGGCTGATGATCTCATCATTCTTTACCTTCTCTTTACTTCTGACATTTTTCATTATCTGTGTTCCCTCTCCTTCTGTCTGACCTCAGCAATTTTCACCTCAATAGCTGTCTCTATTCTCCTGAAACCAGTATTTCTCTGTAAGTATTCTTAATCCCTGATGGTATTTGGAACAGGAAGATGTGGTAAAACTGATAATAGGAATGTCAATTTTGGCAACAACTTTTTTTTTTTTTATAAAACCTGCACAAAGAACAACTGCTGAGTATTTACCATCCGGAGTTCTGTGGCTTGCCTGCAACTGTGCCCCCTGTCTGGGGCTTACCTACAGACTTTCCCATTGCTAAATATTCAAGACGTTTCAGGATCGTATTTCCCCATTGTTCATACAATACAATTATGAGCTTCATTTGACACGTGGAAGCAAGCTTAGTCTAAAGCTAGAAATTTCAAATCAGACATGCTTTCTTGCAGATTGAATATAAACTTCAGGGTGATTACACTGATTTTCAGTGGGTTGTTTTTTTCCCCCCGAATGCTTCCACTAATTCAGGAACTAAACTGATTACAACAAGAGAATAAGGGCTTATTTTGCTAAATCTAATTCCTACTTACAAGATTTACTGACTACCCCTTATAGCAGGAGAGGGCAATGGGATTGTGAGCATTTAATATCTTACTGGGTCAGACCATAGCAACTGACTAAATTCCACCAAGTTGATGCTCTAAGGGCGATAACAAGTATCACATCCCTCATTATAGACAGGGCATTACATTTAGTATTCAAATTTGTGAGATTTACTCTTTACACGTGTTAAAATAGTTTGGTTTTCTTAGATCTTAGACAATATTTATCTTAATCCAAGTATCACATCTAGCTACAACTAGAATCCAGGATATAGTTTCTGGGTTTATATTATCATTACTCTGACTGCTGTGAGCTGCCAACAGTTTGGCTTTAGGAAATACATACAGAACACACTGTAGTCATGTTCTCATGGGCTCGTAATATAGCACTACCAACCTGGACGAGAAGCAGTTTAAAATAATTCAAGCACTCTTACTGTAAGTTTTTTGTGGCTTTTTTTTAACTGACTTCCAGATATTTTGGTAATTTTTAGTTTTACAGTACATAAGCTAATAACTGCTCTGGATTTCTCTGAGCTAAACCAGTATTATTTTTCAATGTTATTTTACAGCATAAATTCCCAGCAACCTAGATGGGACAAAGCACCTAGATGATTTTTGTGGTTCTTCCTTCACTTATAAAACTATTGAAATAAGAGTGAAGTAAAAGACTACAGACATTATTATTGCCAGAAGTTCAAGTCCAGTCTCATTTCTGATTTCACATCAACAGCTGAAACCAGTTTAGAAAACAGGACTATAGAATAATATTTTCTCTGAAGTGACGAGGAAGAGCTGTGCTTGTTCATTGCCCTTTGTGACACATTCCCTTATTTCTTTTGATTTGTCTTTCACACTGGTATCCTCTTACCCAGTATATGCTGCTATACGGCCTCTAGCCTTGGTCACAATTCCAAACAACTTTTAAGAAGTTAATACTCCTTTACAGAAGTGTTTCCTCACATCCACCCAGCAGGACCCCAGGGACAGACTGTCAGAAATTGTTCTACTGTACTGTAGAGATGACAACCACATTGCAAAGATTTCCTGTTGAGCCCTGAATCTTGCCATAAAATTTAGAAATTCCTTCACATCTCTCTAGTCCTGCTGGTTTTATCCCACTTGCTGCTAACATTGCATAGTTCTCACAAAATGAACAGCTGAGAAAGGAGATAATGCATTTTACTTTTTTCCTTTGGAATTCATCCATGGAAGGTGAATGACCAACAAAGAAAACAAGATAGGTTTAATTCAGCAAGCTCTGAAGTAGCACTGTGGACTGGCTGCCTGGCAAACTCTGCAGTTTGTATCAACTCAATGTACAATAATGATTTAAAAGTGTGTATAGAGTCAAGCCTCCAGTCTCTGTTTTCAGAGACTGCCATCATTCACCCTATGAATTCAGACATACCTCAGCACAAAAAGACTGAGTTTCATATCTTGCGTAACTGAATCATAGGCTGGGGCTTGAGGAATAATATAACATTTGCTTACTGAATAATAACAATTAAAAAAAAGATGAAAAAAAAAATCTTCTCTTTCAAAGTGCCTAGCTTAGCTTCATTAGTCCTGTGTTCAGGTTTTATACATAGGAGGGAGAGCATTAGAAGCATCAACACTGCATTCAAGGAATAGGTGATCTGTCTGTGTGCATTAGCCTGCCCTGGTGAGCTTCACCGAGACACAAATACAATCATCCCATGACAGCTGTTGTATCAGTTTGTCAGAAAAGTTTTGACACATGATTCTTATGTGACATAAATCACATTTCTGTATTTGTTTTAACATAAAAATTATGTCATGGAAACATTTAGGAGATGAATCAGTAAGAGAATCTTTTTATAGATGCATTAACGCAGGAAGCCTGCTGTTTTTATGACATGCAAATATCTTGCTGAGAGAGAACAAAAATGCTGAACCAAACATGGGACAGAATTTTAGTCAATACATCATTCACTACAAAACGATGAGTCAGCATAGTATATTTACCCATTACAAAAGAAATAAGCTTCTTACAAATTTCTTGAGAATTTTGGATCCTCATCTTAAAATGGCATTCTGTTCAAAACTGACATGTACAGTTATTAAAAATAAAGCTAGAAATCCAGGAACATGGATGCACATAAATGTTCAGACCCTTAATAATAACAGGTGCCTGTCCTTTCTGTATGCAGAGATTCATCTTAAAAATAATTTTTATCCCTTTATTTCTTTTAGATAGCTTCAGAAACTTTAGATTTCCAACCTAAGTCTACTCATCATGCATCTTTTATTCTGCTAAAAAGCTAACCTTTTAAATTACTATTTTTTTAAAAAATAGAAGCTTTTGTCTGCCCTATGGGCACCTTTGTGCATCTTTTAGTGTCAATCAGCCATTCTCAAACGAGACTACTAAGGTATTTAGATGAGGTCCTAAAGCGTTTGTGCAATGAAAACATTTCCTGTCCTGAACTGAAATACATCTGATCAGCTCACAGCTGCATAACGTTACTAGCTGGCAGTCGTCCTGTGACTGACTGCTGTTTGAACTTACCAGTTATTTCCAAACGATAGACTTCCAGATGACAGCAGAAGTTCCTTGTTTTTAAAAGAACTTTTATCTTGCTTCTGTTATTCTGATAAGCCTCTGCACTAATGATGCCTTCAAGCTTTGTATCACCCATAGGTTTATTAGCAGCCCCAATTCTTGGTGCCAATCCTAAAAATATGTGGAGATATCAGTACCAGATGTTCAGCCTCTGATTTCCTTCCAACCTATTTTTTTTTCTGTCACTTCAGTAACCATAGAGAAGCCTTGGGCTTAATAAAACATTTGATTCCATGCAGAGTTAAATATTTTCATAATTTTGCATTGCATTGATATTCACTTAGTCTTCATTCAAACAAGAATTTTTTATTGTGATTTTTCCAGTCATTCAGTGAATTGAAGACAACTTCTCACAAACAAGAGGCAGATGCCATCTGGATATGAATGGGACATTTACAAGGGTATTCCCATAGCACACGCACTGCTGCTGGTGCTCTGTGAGCAGAGGTACCAGAAGTTTTCCTGATAAAATCTGTTTGGATATTGCTTTATTCAGATCATCTTATAAGGTGCTCTGTATTCCAGACCATTCACTTATCTTTTTCTAAATAATGATATTAAATCAATATATAAACAAGTTAGGAGAGATGTCAGTGTTGTACAATAGCTACTGCAATATAATTTGTGTTTCTAAGAAACCACAGTTGGGCTTTATTGGTCCACAGTGTAATTCTAACTCAACAGTTTCATTAGAGACTATTTCACATGCTTCTTTATGAACACTTCCTATTGTTTCTAGGTATGATATACAGTATAGCAAACAGACATCAGGACAAATCTCCTGTTAGTTATTTCTATTTCACTTTTTGATTAAGTTTAGATCTGTAACAGTGTTTCTGGCTCACTGAACATGTAATTCTCAGAGGGTGAGTTTCAAGTGTTGATACATTTATTGTAAAGCAAAATTAAAGGTCAAAACCAAGCCTTCACTGCTATTTTATGTATTATTTCCTAGGAGAAAATAATAACTTGAAACAGAAACCATAACTTGAAATAGACAGCAAGTGAGTATCTAAAATTCAACCATTACATACAATAGAACACTACTGTGATACCAGTTCTTTGATACCTTTTGGGCTGTACTATAAAGTAGCTAAAAAAAAAAAAAACACAACAAGAAGAACAAGGTCAGCAGAAAAATCATAAGGCCCTGAAGGGAGGGACAGAACACAACTGAGAATTCATGAAATCCTCTCTACACAATATCACACCTAACCTGACGTGCAGACCCAGGAGAAGAGAAGTAGCAGCTTTCCAAAATAAAACATTCCCCTCCAGATCAAGTAACACCATTTGAACAGTCTGCTGAAGCCACTGCCTGTGGGAGTGCTGTGCACCATCTACTCCCACTGGAGAAGTGAGGCACAGCCGTGACAAAGTAAATAGCAGGATGTTTTTTCTGAATGCATCTCATGAGGCAGTAGGGAGCAAGTCAGTCTCTCAATCTCAGCTCGTTTTTTTCTCAGAACTAAAAGCTCAGGTGGTCAATGTGATAAAGAACTTAACAAGCAGAATATTACAGATTCCATGAATTGACTTTTTTCATTATAAACATATACATATATTTGAGGAGATTCCCTGTGAGATACAAGTGACATACAAAACTAAGAAATGTGATATCAGTTATATACAAGTCAACTAAGGTAAGCACATGGAATATTACAACCTTAAAAGCTAGGACCATGACATGGTCTCACACAGCCCAGAAATTTAAAGCTACTTTCTTAATGGCTCAAAAACACCTCACTGCAAAACCTAGCAAAAACCATCCTCCTTTTCTTAGCTCCTATAGGATTTGTAGCAATTGAAAATCATCATTTGCTAGAACATTTGCTGTTCTAGTGATATCTTAATACTTCTCATTAGACTTAAATAGCTAAGTTGACACAGTTGTAAACAACTCACACTTGGTAATAGGAGTTCTGAATTAGGCAGCTACAAAACAAACAAAAGCCTGTATTTTGTTCCTGATCCTTCTCTTGTGCACAGGAAACCAATTGTGCACTCAGCGTTTGAAACTTTGGACTGAAGTTTCAAAACACAGCACAACACACAAGCACTTGCTTCTATTCATTGAATGTGTCTCTGATCTACAGTTATTCTCCAAACGCTCACTTTTGCCCAGAAGACAATGTCTCATTAAGTTGATTTCCAGTTGTTCATGTGTATGGAAACTAACATGCATATTTTGACATTTGAAAGCAGATCTTGAAGAAAGTTTCTAATAACTCACAGCCTCCGATATCCTCAGGATGCTTACAGAGTGCAAAATTAAATAAAGAACCTGTCTGAACACATAATAGACAATATTACTGAGTTTACTCTGAGTTGAATAGTAAAATTTAAACTGTATTGTCACAGGCAATAAAGACATAAAAGGTCAGAGTATGACAAATGCCAACACCAAAAAAAAACCAAAAACAAACACCAAACGAAAACAAACAACAACTTTGGAGAAAATAGCAATAGCGTCAGCAGGAACATAAGGAGTTATTCCTCTACTTGTGAGAGTACAGGGGCATGAAAGAAATAGGGGTGGTTTTTTCAGCACTTTCAGGATAACACATATTGACAGTATTTGAAAGGATATTGAAAGTATATTTCATGTACTAGTTAAAAATAACTAGTTCTCAGTCTGCCTTAGCCAAACTATCTTCAATCATTGACACTGTTACTGACCAAAGAAACATATTCTACTAATGAAATGAGACAAAACGTGTGGAAAAACTGAAGTGTAGCTGTTGAGAGGACAGTATAGTTCAGAAAGGAGTGTGTGAAAATACCTCCAAGCTATTCTTTCCACTTCACTGACCATGAATCAGTTGCTTGATTTTTTTTATTGGCTGCTCACTGCTCCAAGGGCACTTTAAGTGCAGGAAGTGGGGGAAAGAAAACCCTGGCCATGCTGTGTACACTCTTAGTTCAGCCTTCATAGAGCAACCTCAGCTTGGCAGGGTTTCAAACAAGGCAGCTCATTTGTGGCCCAGGTAACACACCCTCCCTCCCATACACAAAAGCAGCATCATTTCCCAATTCGACCAGGCATCTTCTAATTCTTTTTCACCCTGACTGTGCAGTAGCCTCGCCAGGCCAATACCACAGGCTGCCTCACTCCCGGAAATCCTCGTTCCTTCATCTTGGCCGAACAATTTCAGGCACTGATTCCTTGGATCCAACACAAACATTTCTCAATTCACTTTTCTACTGCTCAACATCTCACCACAGGAAGAAGTGATTTGGTTCACCCTCTTTACAAATAGGCAAGTTGAATTGATTAATAAGCATGTTTCTTAGAGCCTGAGATTTTGGCAGTTGCTCTGGTACATTATTCTACCTCAGTAACTCCCCTGTAGCAAACTTTGGGTTGAAGCACATGTCACTGGGCCTCTCACTGCTATCACCATCTGTGACAGCTTCTTTTTTCCTCAGTTATGCTCATGCTATCTGGGCTGAAAAAAAATCTTCCAGTCCTTGCCAGTTTAAGCATATGCCCACATATTTATTCAAGTCATTTTTATCAATCCAAGTTGACAATGCCATCTTTCGCAACATTTCACTGGGATTTCACTAACAAGAAGCGTCTGAAGCCTAAATGAGAAAGAGTCAAGTCTGTATCATGACTTCCTTATTTACAAGCTTTTCAGAGTGAAATGGAGCATCAGTGTGTTTCAGTGAATACAAAACTCAGTGCTGCCTAAGGGACCTGTTTCAGGCATCCAAAGCACTGTCACTAGAAAAGCTTTCTAAGCCACTCTGCTTTCTTACTAAACCCACCAGGAGACAATATAGTGAATTGCTGCTAGACTATACCAACAGCAAACTAGTATTTCTTTTCCTGTGGTCTCTGTTGCTCTCCTCAGTGAGCAGAAAGCAGAGGCAAGATATATATAGAAACATACATTTGAAACTCCACCATTTATCCTCTACACCCAGGCCTAACACCTTTCTCACCCATGCTGGGGAGCCAGAAATAAACACGTGGAAGGGAGTATGGGCATCAGCTACGTGCCCATGTATTACTCAGTGCAAATGGCAAACATGAGCAAGCTGCTACACCCCTTTCCATCAGACACCAGCCTCTTAACTCCCTGATAATAAGCACATTTATTGAGGCTGTTTGCAAGCAATTCAGAAAGTGGTTAACTCATCCCTGCTCTTTCACTTAAGCAAGATTTATTTGGGTGATCAAGAACTATCAATGCTAAATGAATGTGTTCTTGGGGAAGGGGACACAAGTACCTTATAACACTAGACTAGAAGATTAAAACAATTTGGGTTTTTTATAGAACCTCTGAGGAAAAATGTTTCTGACAACAGCTGTCACATTATTGTCAGGCAACTTAACCTCCACAGCATTAGGTTTCCATGCTCTGAACTACAGGGAAGATTTAGTTTAGCTTTAACTACATGGGACAGACTGGCACTAGATTTGATATGGCAGTTGAAGAGGCAGAATCCGCTAATTAGTGTGACACTACATCCAAAGGATTTTCTATGTACCACAAGCCAGTTCTGAAACACAAGCAGTATCATTTACATCCCAAGAAAGTAAGCACTAAAGAAGTTTCACAGAAAGAATGGTTAAAAATTTAACAATTATTTGCATATAACATATTAATTAAGATGTTTTGAGAATCAAGACCCTCTCTCTAAGAGACATTTACCATTAACAGCTTCTTTTTTACTACTTGGTCACAGATATGCTATGGGTACTCAGAGATTTTATAAAGCAAAATTCCTAACCTACCAGCCAAACTCAGCTGGATTAAACAGTTGCTATTATAAGAAAAAGTGGATTCAACACCTTTTTAGTTATACTGCAAACATCCTCAAAAATAGCAAATAACTGAATTTTGCAATACTGTTAAATTACAGAAAAAGAATAGAGATCTGAATTCTGAGAAACCTGACAACCTAAGCATATGTTGACTGCAAAATATAGTGCACCTTATAAACATTATTATACAATGCTACAGCACACATTTTAAAAGCATATGTAAATGCAGTAAATGTTTATATATCTTTTTTTCCTTTAATAGATGCTTGTTACTTTAAAAGTCTGCAAAAATAAGTAAAGGAGGTAAAAATAAATGTATGAAAAATAGTACTTTTGATTGTGTTACAGTAAATTCATAGAGGAGGTGGTGATGTCTGTTTAAACAGAACAATACAGAGCATACTTGTTATCACTGATGTGCTGTCTATTAGAAAGAGATATCACTTTCAGCTCCTTGTAGAACAAGCCAAATGCTAATTGTGGTCATTGATGTAAATTGAAATTAAAATTAATGAAGAAAAGAAACCAACATAGAAAACACGTGCAAATATATACAAAACAGCAGATTTATACAAATGTAACTGATGTGGCCCATTATGCTAAAAAAAGTTTCTTAAACAGTGAAGAAAGAATGAGATAATTGTCCGAGACAGCAGAACTTCTGATTAGGTCTAGAAATAATTATCTACTAGTGCACCTACATTTTTTCATTTTTGTAATCACAACAATTACAGAATTGCAGTATTAGAGAAGTCCATTCTGCATACTAATGGTACGCATCAAAGAATTAAGAACATCCTTTAAGAGCACACTCATAATACCCCAATTTTAAGAATTTGCTTCCTGAATGTTTCCAAACTGTGTGATAAACAAGGGGTAAATGAAGGGACAGTAGCATAATCCTCTCTAAATGAGCTTATATGGTGCTGTTAATGCTGCTTTTGCAGCATTAACATACTTCAGTACTTCAGATGAGATCATTACAACACTGAAAGTGAGTGCAGAAGCCATCTTCAGGTCAGGGACGAAGTTGGTTTGCAGTCACACTGTTATTCCACTGCTTCATCTACTATTGCTATTGTCTGAGAAATGGCAACTTGCCTTTTTTAGGGAATAAAAATAAGGGGGTAAACATTCTATTATACTGTGTTAAAAACAGAGTTTTATTCTAGCAAGTAAGTACACTAAGATTCAAAACCTTTGCTACCAAGAACACACAGCACAAGAGACACAGAATGAATTTTGGGTCAAGGATGCAGCATAAAGCCCCTTTATTACCAAAGTGCTGTAACAGTTCTGCTTTAATACAAAGGAGAAAAATGACATAATAAATTCAAGGGTATCAAATGTTATATTATGGTGGAATCAATGTTTGTATTACAGCAAGTGCTGTATCTATCCTGGCAGCATTCAGAATGGTGGCTGAAGAGAACTAATAGGTCAAGAAATAAGTCCTAAAATTAATTTTCAATCTTAAGCTGTCCTGACCTGTTGTTTTCAAACCTTTCATCAAACATGATATGTTTGCAGTATGTAATATTTACATGTTTAATCACAGGCCTGATGATATGAGAATGTAACAACAATATGCAGATCATAACCCTTCATCCACCTCCCCCCCATTCATTTTCTGCCTCACCCTCTTTATACCTTGTTATGTAGTAGAATCACGTGTGTTATGTCAGGACTAAACAAGTACCCTGTTAAGAAAAATTTCCATTCTTTTTGCATAGCATTTGAGAAAGGTGTTTAAAAAGAGAGCCAAAAAACAAAAGCCCTGAACATAATTAAATCTTTTCCTATAGTTATTATACAAAAATCATGAAAAAATCTATATGAAAGAAACTGAAGGCATGGATTTTGATCACATCATGTTTACCACAGATTTATATAACTCAAATCCTGAGATTTTCATCCTAATCTTTAGCAAGATTTAATACTGACAGTTCATTGCAATTTGTTTTTAGCATCTGCCTTCCTTCACAAACAAAAACATAACAATCAAAATCAATTTTAGAAGTAACACAAGCTTAAAATGGTTCTAAAACTAGGCAGCTAGCAACAGACATTCGTTTCTTTCATATTCATTCATTTCTTTGAGTACATAGATTGTTCAAAACAGTATGCAGAATTTCGTCTGACCCTGAATTAACAGGGCAACAGTAACAACTATTCAGTTTGCCCTTATTCAGCATAATTCCACCTTCCTTAAGGGCTTTCAAACCAAGAGTAAAACCTTGGTTTGAAAGCAATATAGACTCTTTTAATATGGTAATGTAAAACCCAAAAGAAACAACAGACAACTGCTAAATCCATCCAGCAGTTTTGCCAAAAAAAATCTGTTCTCAGCAGGTGTGCCAGTTCTTTTCTGGGCAGAAACCCACAGTTTCAGGACTAAAATGATCTTAAGACTCTCACAGAATTGTAACCACAGGATATGATATGATTGGATTAGTACATATGCAGAGCTACCTTTTAGCTCTATAGAAGATTGGGGTTTTTGAATTACATTTGGTTTTTTGCCTCTTTTTTCTCATTCTAAACATCTGATGAGGCTCTGCCCAATTTAGAGAAAATATCCACAAACAAGAAGATTGGGCTAATGGGATCCAATTTTTTTATTTTGCTACACAGGCATACAACTGTGAAGTGAATGGTTTTATAATGGTCATCTGGAACAAAAAGAGAACAAAATATTTAAGCTCTCAAACACTGAAAAAAAAAAAATACAAATTTCTTCTGTGTTCCAAGCAGGGAGAGCACAGATTGTACCATTTTAACATCAGAACCTGCATCACTTTCTTTTTTAAAAGAACTTGCATCATACTGCAGACACAGTTAAACTTCTAGTGGTCTTTTTTTTTTTTCATTTCCACTGAGAAACACTAGTGATACCAAGATATAACTGTTTAATGAACAAGAGTTTCTGGGAAAAATTAGATCTCTTTTGTTTTGGTGGGGTTTTTTTGTTTTTATTTTTTGTTTGGTTGGTTTTTGTTTTTTTTATTTGTTTGGTTTTGTTTTGTTTAGTTCTGGTTTTCTTGTTTTATGGGGTTGTTTATCTTTTTAATAAAGAGGAACATATAAGTTATTCCATGACTCACTCCACACTGCGTTCTGGTCAGCACTGGCTTTGCTATATCAGTAGCAATAAATTAATGCTTTGATTCTCAGAACACCATTCCTGAGAGTACAGGAACATCCAACAGCAACATAACTAAAGTAAGAGATAATGCTAAAGCAAATCCAAGCAAAACTGTCACAACCAAGATTCCCAACATCTATCTATGTGACAAGCATACAAAAAGTTAAATGACTGTTTCAAGCCCTGTGTCTCAAGCTGTTGTGCCAGGTTAAATAAGAGCACCTATTAAATGCTCTGAGGGTAACCTTACCAGTACACAGATAAAACATTTTATAGAAGACAAGCTCAAACACACTTTTCTGGTAATTATTAATTACCTCAGAAAAATGTTCTATATTCTGAACTTCCTACAAAGACTAGTCTGTTTTCTGCTCTTCCTCTTACTTTTCATTGGTTTTCCTAAAAAACCCACAAGCTACCTGTATATTTTTGTAACTGTCCTGTTTACTCAACTTACCATTAATTCTGTGTTCAGTCCAGCTGTGCTATTACATTTTGAACAGCATTAGCACTAATACAAAAGTTTTACATGTCCACAGATTACTTATAATCCAAATTGATTTCAGCTGTATTAAATACTTTACTCATCATTTTGGATTAATATCCTCTGTATCTGAGGACTGGTGTAAAAAATTGAAATATCTTTTCAACTTTTACATCCAGAAATAACGATGTCCAGATTTTTAAAAAGAAAACTTAATTCTTATATCTTTTTTTTCAATAAAATGCTGAAATCTTTACTGTCCATTTGAAGCCAAATTCTGAACAATTCTTACTGATGGATCAAGCTTCTAGCCCTCAAATTACTCACAAAATGAGCTAAACTTACCTAAAGGATGTGGAGGAGGCATTGCAAATAACAGGGCAATGCTTCATGTCTACATACACCTTGAACTAATTCTTAATGCATATTAAGAAAAGTATCTGGAAGAGGGCATACTTCTGCATGCTGATAGACATCTTAGGGATTTATCAAAAACTCTTCTGTTTGGAATTTATGGTCCATTGAACAGCCAGTGTCAGATGAAAAACCTGGGTTTGTGAACCATCAGAGGAATATAACTAGAAATTGCTAGATTATGTTCCCATCACCCATATGAAGACAAGCACATGGAATAATATTCACAGTTATCTCCTGCCCAGTTTTTTATATTCTGAAACATTAATAATTAGCAAATAGGATGCATGTGCACCAAATGTTTTAAGGCACAGATTTCACTTTTCTCACTGATGTGAATTTTTGACAAACTAGCAGAGTTCCAGCACAGGCACATAACTCAGGCAGTGTTGTTTCTTCATTAGGAAAGGGGATTTAAATAATAATTTTAAAACAATAGAAAAAAATCTGTTCGTACAGGTGAATAAATGTCATTTGAATTATATTATCTTCACTGCCATGAAAACAAGCTCAACACTACATGCACACATCATGGCAGATCCCGTAGTGCAGACACCTGCTCCATGCTCCTAACTTTATCATCAGTGTTGGCTGCAGCCCTAGCCCTCTGTTCAACATGAGCTGCATCCAGGAAAACTCCACTAAAGATAGCATATGATGAAGTGCACAGAACTGGAAGTCATATCAGCAGGGCTTGTTTCACCAGTAATATTATGTGTATCAAAGTAGCAAGTCAGGCTTACTGTATAGACTTCAATCGGACTACATTTGCCATAGACTTAGTTTGTGTTCTCTGAACACTTTATGGAACAAAACCATTAAAAATTGTGCAGCAGCTTTCAGAGGTGGGGAACCCCAACCACTTTAAAGAAGAGTACAGTATGTTCTAGGAGAAAGCAAGTGAGCAAAACACAGTTTAGACACCATGTGGGCAGTAAACATGCATTTAAATGATGGACACTAGTGGTGGTTTTCTTGATCTGAGCCCCCTGAATTCCCCTTGAACTAGTACTAGAGGGATGCCTTACTCTAATTCAGTCCACAATCATTCATTATCATAGCAGTAAACTAACTCTGTTATTATGTGCACATTATGATTGGGGCTCATAATACTGAGGTAAACATAAAATGATTCCCAGTCAAGAGACAGAAAATACTTTAGTACTAATTCTCTGCTGTAGTCTACCAAATAAATTTGAAATTGCCAGTTGCTAAATCAAATGATTACACAATGTTCCCTGATGCAGACTAAGCAGTGATGAACAACTCTGCAGCTATTCTCTGAAATTTCTGAAGTCAAATACCATTGTGCAGTCAAAAGACTCACCCCTTTGATAATGCAGTTCCAAATTATCAAGTCAGTCAAATAACTGCTTAAAAAAATAGTTTCTACATATTCACAATGGCCTTATTAAAAGATGACACTTCATAGAAAGAAAGGACTGCAAAACGTCTCATCCAAGCCTGCTATCACAAGCAGCTATGTTACATAATTTGTTCATAAAAGGATCAGACCCTTAAATAACCTTTAAGTAGTTAGTTCTGTCTCAGACCTCACTCTTTATACCAACCTTGCTCTATATTCCAGGCTGGAATTACTATTTACAGTTAGGTCAACATTACTGTTTCAACATTACAAAGTGTTACTTTGTTCAAAAGATATACTCTTTATGTACATTCCAAACAAAATTTTTTGACTGAAGAGAAAATAAAAACCCAACCTCCTTTCAATGCATCTTCCTCCACTGAGCCTGCAGGAATCATACTAGTTTACAGCAGAATGAATTAGATTGACAGAATTGTTTATTAATTTCCACTCATCATAATGTATTCAGATGCACTAAATACAATGACTTCACTTAAGTTCTTGAGAGAAAAATGGGTGTTGCATATCTTTCAGTGGAGATGCTTTGGAAGCAATCCCACTTAGCTTTCCAAATGAATCTATAGACATTGGAATAAGACAACTTCTAAAGGGAGCACGCATAATGCGGCAATTACTGAGAGTCAATAAACAGAAAACCTAACAATGCCATTAAACTGGAATGCAATTTAACCACAGCATTGACATTTAAATGGACATAAGATACAATCCAATTAAGGTAAATGTGAGCTATTTATGCTGATTACCTTTTATCAGCTACTATCTCTTTCTTTGCCATTTTTCTTGTATGTAGTAAAGTCTTCCCATATTAATACTGAAATCTGTTATCCCATCAACATTAGAATCAGAAAAGAAAGGAAGAAAACAGGAGTAATGCACTTTGAACTCACTAATAGATTTAGCTGCTTTATTGTAAATTACTTCTTAGTCAAGACTTTCTATATCTGATTCCTTCTCTGTAGCCACCACTGTCTCTATTTCATCATAATCTCATAAGAATGAGCTACTAAAGGTCACGAGACAAGAGAGTTGGGACCACCACTAACAGAAAGCTTAATAAGAGATTCTGAAGAATGCAAGTACAATATGGAAATACCAGCTCAGGTCCTGAAAGCCAATCCACGTTGACAATTCTGCTTCCAGTTCAAGGAATATAACCTGTTCACAGGTCTCAACACCTCAGTCAACCGAGCACAGCCTAAAGGAATTATGTTCCCATTTTCCTTCAACGTATACCTTACTTTAAGTTCATAATAAAAAAAACCTGCCAATCACTTTGTTGAAACAGATTTTTCTATATAAATATCCACCTTCTATTGGTTGATAAAACTGCCTCATGATATGGTTTCTCATTATTTTTAATGATATATAAGATGCACAATATAACACCACTAGGAAACAGTAGAAAAGCATAGGTGATGTATGGAGAAAACATGAACAGAAAAGCCTGAGAAGGGAAAAATACTAATAAACACAGATCCTATGTGAAATTGAGAGATCACGGTCATATTGTGGACACTAGAACTGTCACAGTACCATTGCATGGCTTTGTGTGCTTGTTTTAAGAAGTAAAAATGTTATCATTGCGTAATTTGAAACAGTAAGCCAAGGTTGTCCCTTCATTTTTATTTTTAAATTGCACAAAACACAAAGATTTGTGGTGCATAAAACCATTTTGAATAGGCTGCTTAATCAGCACTGTAAGTCTAATATATGAGCTGCCTGGGGATCTGGACAGCAGCCCAGCATCCCAAGTTCAACACGTACAGTAACTCTACTCGTTCTTTCTCCTAACATAGAAGGACTACAGCTACTATAACAAAGTTACCACTAATGCACCTTTCATAAAGTTTGCTTTATAAAACTCCTTCACAACCTAATAAAGCTATTTAAAGAGCAGATCAGTTCTTCAAGAAATACTGGACTGAAAAGCTCTTGGTGGTGTTTTTTGCTGCTTTGTTTTTAAACACACTTCAATTCAATAGCCTGATGTGAACAGTTCAGGACAGTTGGTCACTTTTTTGTCACTATATTCATAAATACAGGAAGCTGGCTCTCTGTTTCTCCTCACCTAGAGATGCCACATGAAACCAGCAATCATACAGTACATGTACCGTATGCATATCACTTTTTAAGGGAAGCTCTGTTAAACCCTCTCTTTTACAAAAGCTTACATTTAAACATGTCCATGTTAAGATGATTTCCAAGAGCTCAGTGAATAGAGATGCATTCTAGTGTGTCAAGAAAAGTTGAAATAGCTTAATAGAATTTCTTTCTCTTCACTTTCTCATAAGAAGAAATGGTTGAAATATTCCTGAGAAGTGAACTTGGGACTCAAATATCTTAAATATTTATCAACAACAAACTTCTAATTATATTATGGACTTAGATAAAATCCTTTTATTGTATAGAAGACAAAGAATTTCTGTAATTATAATTATTTAAATACTATTGTTAAAATGTTAAATATTTACAAGGCAGTGGCAATGGGCTTTCAGATACAGAAACAAATCTGCAAATAACTGTAATGAAGAATTATAGAATTAGACTATTATTATTATGTATTATTACATTAGGTAGAATTAGTAATGTTTCAAGTATGGCTATGTACTCATTCGTGATCTATTGGCCCCATGTATTGGAAGAAAAGCTCTATAGTACATGAGCACAGTTACAATGCTGTATGCAGCACCGATTAAAAACAAAAAACAAAACAAAACACACACAAAAAAAACACACATACACACCAAGAAATAAAACCCAGTAAAACAAGACTTTGTGCTGTCCTAGAAATTTACATTAATATGCTTTTACAGTAGCTTAATTAAATACTCATGGCTAAGTACCACAACTAAATAGTGTGACTTCTACAAAATTTAATTTGGAACTATTCAGAAACACCAGCTGTTAAAAAAAATTAAAATGGAGTATTTCCTTACAAAATCCTTCCAAATCAGCATACTCCTTTGGAAATGTCTGTTACTACCCATTATCCGATCCCAAAGGATAAACCCAGAGAAACTGCTATTAAGTTTTGAGCCCAATTCTATTAAAAATACTTATCATCATGGGAATACTGTGAACTCTACTCCTTATTTTGCTCTGGAGGCAGTACCTATAGAAAACATTCCATTTTCAGTGTAGCAAATAATGAAAAACTGGTAGTTTTTCTTAAGCAGTCCATTCCATGAAAAAACAAACAGTATATTTTTCCTTCATCTATTTTTGTTTGTCTCGATTTGCACATAGGTTGTCATGCTCTGCATCACAATTGTTTCCATTTGTATAATGCAAAAAAATAAGGAACGATGAAATTTATTTACTAAATTATCAAACTGTTGTTTATATGAGAAAATAACTTAGATTACACATCTGCACTATCAACAAACTGTTCATTTTTAAGTCCTGGCAAGTGTAAAATTAGCTGTTATAGAATTACAGGGTTTGAGCAATAAGCTACTGTCATGGAAAAATACATAGAGCCAGCCAAAATGCTAAGAAACAATGCTTAATGTTGAAGGAGGCCAAGTAAATAGCATCCTGAAAAAATATACATATAAAAAACATCTCTCAGTGGTTACTGTAATAAATCTGTAAAAATATAATTTCAGCTGCAGTTCACAGCAGTAACAAGGTTGTCCTGGTCATAGAAACTGGCTTTATTGCACTCCAGTTCTGCCTCATCACTTCATAGGCAAAGACTGAATACATCCTATTTACTACTGTGAATACAGAGGCCAAAATTTCAAGCTTGCATACCTTGCCTTGGACAACAAAATCCATTTCTAGTTACCAGAGGAAAAAAAAAGTATTAAAAAAAAAAGAAAAAGAAAAAATGATTTCCCAATGAATTGTTTCACCTAGGTATCTCTCCACCAGAATGAGAATTTAAACTATTTCATTACCCTGCCTTTCTCTTTGGCGTCCAGGAAATTGCTTACCAACTTCTAGTTTCTGAATAATATTTTTCATACCAGAAATCAACCTGACTTACACATCAGTCTTTTAGAAAAGTTAAAAGAAAGCTCTACTAAAAAAAAAATGGTATCAAACCACTTTCTTTCAATAGCAAATATACAAAGTTTTCTCATAAAAAATAGCACAGAGGTATTGAGGAGGTCACTATTCTACATTGTGCTAGCACCACTTCAGACTGGTGAGACAGATTTTATATATGGTGTCAACCAGTCCCAGAGTTTTGCAGAGTTATGTTTATGAAAGGCTAACAGCAGGCACTAATACGAGTATCATGACTCTTTTCAGGCAGTAGGTGAAACCTTGAAGAAAAAGTGGCTCTGTCTTCAAAAAAGTGACCTGACCTTTGCTTTGGTGGGTTTTTACTCTGCAAGAAATAAAAAGCACTGCATGCTTTCCAATGCATCCTTTCTAGCTGATAAACTATTTTGTTCTAGCACTCAGCACCAGAGGACTAGATCTTAAGATCAAATAGCATGTTATTAGTGCCAGCTAACGACAGCTTCATGCGTCATACTAGAAACAAGCTTCATAGACCTGGAATATGTCATATGAATCACGAACAGAGTAAATACATAATTGGCCAAGAACCTTTGATATGCTTACCAACTAGAAGTAATTCTCATGGAATTAAATAAATTTAATTTTGCAATGACTTTGCAGTCCTTTGGATATCAAAGGCATCACAAATCCAGCATGCTTATCATTTTGACACTTCTGCTCTGAGAATTTCTTGCAGCATGCAAAGAACTCTCTGTAGGGTAACTGTGATGTGTTGCACAAGCAAGATAACGTAAGACTGAACTAACTAAGTCCAATGATTAAAAAAAAAATGTTCAAAAACTGCAATAATGTGATGTTTCTACCTGTAATTGACAAAACGCTTCTGAAACAACCTGTAGTTCAGTATAAGCAACAGTGCTTTTTCCTTACACAGTGATAATGTAATTCTAGTGTATGATGTGGTAGTAAAGAACCCCTTCTGTTAATAGACCTTTAAGTATTTAAAAGTATTTAAGTCTAGTGTAAAATACTGCTTTTATGGAGCCAGATCCTGCAGGCTTTGCACAGCTAAAACTTCCACAGAAGTCAACTGCAGCTTTTCAAGTATAACAGTAAGGAGGTGCCCAGGATTACTAGCATAACGCAGTTCTGCTGCTATGCTCAGTGTATACACTCAGAGTTTCTTTGTCACTTACAAGAGAATAAGAGATCAAAATACAGCAATCCATGTGAATTCAAGGCAATAAATACACCTAAAAAGTATGGCTTCAGAGAGATTATGGACATAATGTTTGTGTATTTTGTTTGGCTACAATATTAAATAATATTAGAATATTTTAGCCTTGTACTGAATATTTACAATATATTAAGTGAATTTGAAATGAAGCTTAAAAAAAAACAACAACAAAACCATACAACCTTACAGTAAATTCGACAATGACTATTCTGGGGAGAACTGTAGCAATGCTTGTGATAGCAGAATTTGGCTCCATATATTCTGTTAGAAAAAAACAAAACAAAACAAAACAAACTGTTCTTATGATGTAAATTGTTTTTTAAAGTGTTACTAGAGCAATAACCACTGTAGACCCTGCCCCGCAGGTTATATATCCAATTTTTGGGGAGAGTTTGCCTCTGTGAATTACAAGGAGCTGCACTTCATTTGCAAAAACAGCTTTATGTTATTTTTAAGCAAAACCCCTGTCTTTTGATACAAGCTTTTGGGTAACTAAAATCAAATCAAGGGGCTGATCCTCCCGACCTTACTGCTATGGAGATTCTATCCTGCAGAAGGTCCGAATCCTTCTGTCTGCACTGGGCTACTTCCAGCCAGTCTTGCCCCAGCAAGGCAGTGCCACAGCCCATTGACTTCACTGGGGCAACTCTAACCAGCCACGAGTCTGCAGCTAGGCCCCAACTGTACTGCTGACTAATGGGTTCACAGACAATTTATTATTATTTTTAAACAGTGTTTGCGTATTCTACTTTCAACCGAGCTTTGCTTCCAGCCGTAAACGCCGTCAGTTTAATGACTGGATAGTTCTGGGGTGTGTTTTTGGGAAGCGGTTGTTGCCAGGCTGCTGCTGACTCGCGCCATTGTTGATTTCGCTGTTGTAGGGGAAAGGCTCTAGGGCGGCAGATAAGGCTGTTGCCATGGTGATGAAGGAGATTCCGAGGGAGGAGTCTGCAGAAGAAAAGCCCCTCCTTACTATGACATCACAGGTGGGCGGAGCGCGGGGCTCTGAGGAGGCCGCGGACACAGCGCTCGGGAGATACAAAAGCCCCAGGAACCCCCGCACACAAAGTCCGAGGGGAACCTCACCCGCTCCCTAGCTTCCCCTCGGTGCAGCTCCAGCTTTGGTGCTGCTGGCTGAGCCCATCTGCTAGAGGACCTCACGCCAATGGCCTCACGCGTCCTCACTGACATGGGGAAAAATTATGTGGTGCAAATAATGCAATCACTTGGGATTTTAGAGGTTTTGACATGAAAGTTTAAACAAAAATGCATTTTCTCCCCAAATAAAAGGATCTGTAGAAAGTACAGTATATGTCAGTTACCAGAAAGTTGTTTTAAACCAGTTTAAATTTTCAGTTATGATTCATAACATCTAATACTCACACTACAAGTATTCATTTGCAATGAGTATATAGAATGAGAAACAAACACTTCACAGTAGTAACATTTTCAGTACCTCAGATGCCACCCCTAAGGTCTCAGGTCCACACCTCATAGCTTTCATTTCTAGAACCTAAGTCAAAGGCAGCATATAACACCATCACACTAAACCTTACACCTTGGAGTAGACATCAAAAATTTGGAGCTTTCATTAGTTTCTTGACAACAGTGATTAAACACTACTACAAAAGACAGCACTTCTGTCTTGCTACAAGAGTTGATTTTATTCTCTCCTGCCACTCACACATGAATTTGTTTCCCAAGCAAGTCCATTGAGTTTGCTGTTAGTGCACACAAACTGTTCCTACTCATCAGGAGATTTAATAGAAGTAATCCTACTACACAGTTATGTGAGAGCCTTCAAAATCCATAATCTTATCTCTTACGTTTTAGAATAACAGCTACTGTACCTTTTGAAAGCATTTTAGATGGCCACAGGCCAGCACATACTCCTTTGACAGAGCATCACAGATGCACTGCAGTAGTGCATGTTATAGAAGTATCATCATTACTTTTGAAACCAGGTCTGGCAATCTCCTCCTCAGCCTCTGTTGAACACTGTACAGGGAACTCTGTCTGTGCCGTAATTAGACAAAGGAAAGCATGCTTCCTTTAAGGCATATTCACTAATTTTCTATTAAGTTATTAACAAACAATTAGAAAACAGCATAAAATGCTGCCCCCTTTAACTACACCCCCCCCCCAACACAAACACAAA
>VWZY01007367.1:128182-151534 GCA_013399075.1 Chloroceryle aenea | reverse complement strand
CCCCAAAAAAAAAAAGTGCAAAACTTTCATTGGCTTCAACAGGGCCAGGAGTTCAGCCTGGGTTCATTACATGTTAAATGCACCATTTGGAGTGGATGTCTGTCAGTCTACTCAGCAACAGTCTGTGATAAGTTTCAGTAAAATGCTTGTGTCTGTTAGTCAGTGTAATTTCTTCCACTAAACACAAATACCTACTTCCCTGCTATGCACCAAAGGGGTGCAGAAGCCAAAAGGAAGCAGAATCAAGTGAAAAAGTGAGTATTTTCCATAGCCATCTCTGCATCATGTGCATGTGCCATGCAGTTATACGACCACATTGCATACATCATTTGTACCCTGTCTGGCTATAACGTTTTGAGATGCTGTCTCTTTGGCGTGGCCATGTACACCTCCTGTTCAGACCATTCATTCAGAACACCATTCTGCTATATTGTGATATATGTTTAACCATCACCATCAGTGTTTGTCTCTGCTCTTTACATGATGAAACAGATGGATGTGGCTGCTGCTCACAGGGTGAAACACACAAGTTCCACATCAGCTGCAAACTTCCCAAGCTAGGTTAAATTGGGTCATGAGAGTAAGGCCTGGTCTTTCCAATGTTACCACCACTAAACCCAGCACAGGCACAAGTGTATTTTCAGAATTATTTACATTAGGTATCTATGCTGCTCCATCCCTACAACTAACTAAAAGAAACCTTCAAGTAAAACACAAGGATCATGCCCAGACAGAGGAGTACTGGCTTCTATAAAAGTATATTAAAAAAACCCACTTAAATCTCCCATTTCCAAAATCCTGTGGAAGTACAGGAAGCATAAGTGGACTCTGATACACAAAGAAGAGACCCTAAATCCGTATTTTGAGAGAAACAGTTAGTGATAATGTACAGAGGTACCTCAATTTATATTTTAAGACATGACTCTTTGCTCTCTTCCTCTGGAAAAAAGGTTTAAACATTTCCAACACAGAGCAAATCAGAAAAATAAATTCAATTTTCATGAAGTTTCCAATTCACAGATTATTTTATATCACCAGGTATTTCATTCTAGAGACAAATCTTCAAAAAACATGAACCAAAAAGGTACTGCAGACTCCAGCGTTATGCCGAAGTACGGCAACCTGGACCCTTGACCATCATTCCAGCAGTAATGAGTATACTACAATAAGCAGAGGGGTATTTGTGGTAATTGCACAGACCTTTCAGTGTGGTTTTTGTGATTCTGTCTCAATTAATTCAAATGGAAGTCATTTATTGACATGAGAAAGCATTTAGCAGTTGCCAAATTTAATACTTCAAGCATACAACTGAGCTTTCAGTATTCATGAGATTTTGCAGAACATAACCCTATCTCATGATGCTGTCTCCCCTTTATATTTTTAAAGATAATTCAGAAGAGACTGGAACAAATTTTAAAAGGTATTGTTTATATTAATAGAACCTAGAAAGAGTGAAAGAAAATTTGCTGAAGGTTCAAGGATTAACTGGAAGTTAAGCTACGAACCAATACACTTACAACTGAAACAGAGAAATAAATGAGAACAGTAATTCATAGAAGTTTGATTTAAATTCCGAAGTGAAATTTTTGTTTAACTTCTTCACAGCTTCTTTGCATTTATCAGGAGAAAAAAACCTCCAGTTCAGAATTACTTCCTAATGAGAAATTTAAACCTAAATGTCCCCTGGAGTCAAAGTTTAATCGTAGTCAGCTATGAAATTCTCTATTTACTACAGGTCAGTGAACTTGAAAGGATTTGATTCAATAAAGTACTTCGATCCACACTTATACTTTAAAATATGATTAACTGCTTTATTGAGCAGCAGAAAAAGTGCATGCTTAAATGCCTCACCAGTGCAATTTTAAATAAACAAATCTCACAGTGTCAGAATACTTAATCTGTCCCAGATTCATCACACCTCCATTACACTCTTCATTAGAGTATATAAATGGGAAAGCTAGCGATGGCAGTATCCCCATAAAGACAGTAGAAAGAAGACCTGCAGGACGTAAATCATACCTAAGATGATCCTGTGGCAAACATACTATGGTATCCTATGGAACACAAATGGGAGTCAAAAAAAATTCATCAACTGGAAAAAGAAACACAAAGTATGTATTGGAAGTTGTCCTCACTTCTCTTTGTGGCTGAAAAATATGGGAGATGCCTACTTAGAATTTAGATGAACTACACAAACATTGCTCAGAATACAATTTTGATATTAACTGATCAGAAATTTAAAAGTTAACCTATAGAACACTTCAGTTTCAGAATTTGAACCGGAAAAAAGAAATTCTAAAAGTTTAAATTATATTATAAGATGTTGAAATTCATCTTCTCCCATGAAAAATGCAGGCTACAACACACAAGTTGTCAAAAAGAAGATATTTCATCACTACACTCCAATTAAGTCCGTCAGATGCTTAAGACATTTTTATAGTTTCTCTGAAGTATTAATATCCAGGGTAGGAATGTTTTTTTTAAAGTGAACTTTATTTGCATGCCTTTTGTTGATCCAAGCACATTTATATTTGCTCAAGGGCTTATGAGTACAATACTGAAAACATTTCCTCCAATGAAACTCCACTGAATTTTTAAATTTCTTTTTTTCTTGGCTGGTTGGGCTTTTTGTTTTGTTCTGGAGCTTTTCAGTTTGTTTTTGTTTGGTTTGTTTGGTTTATTGTCTTATTTTGAACTCCGACAGATCTTTCAAATGTTTTATTTCCATTGTATGAAGGAAACAGAGCAGAGAGCGCTAATATTCAGCTCCCAACGTTATTAGTAGATTTTCTGATGTGTGTTTCAAGGACTCACTACATGAATGTGATTGCATAATCAGTTTTCCATATAAAAGTTAAGTCCCATTTTCATTCTAAGCTTCTTAGCACTAGACTTGCATTGACTTCCAGCCCACTCCATAAATGTTTCCTAAATAACATTCTAACAGAATGGCAGAAGGTTACAGGCAATGTAATTAGCTTCTGTTCCCTTTCATACAAATCTAAGCTAGAATTAACTTAATTTTAACTAATATACATTAATGTAAAAAAAAAAAAAGCAAAAAACATGCCAGTTTTCAATAATGACAATAATTAAGTGTGGGCTGCAATAATTCAGTGTCCAGTCTGCCCTCTGAGAACAGAGGCAATTTCCTTAGTGATCTAAAGAGGGTGACAACTGAGATCATACTTTTATATTATTTTTAAAGAGATCATGATATATAAAATATTGCTAATGAATTTATCTCAATTTCCTCTATTTTGATTTATTATGAAAGTTGTGAGTAGTTTAGCAGGGGACAGTTTTTAAGCCCTACTGATAACTTCTGTTCATCTATTATTAAAACAGATTAAATACAAAAAAGTGGAAAATACAAAATGCATAAATGCATGCTTAGCAGTACAAATATCATATATTACCTCTAAGTTAAATATTGCTCAACACTACTATTGCTTTTAGGGCAGTATGCATAATTTTAGCAGAAATACTCTCATGAGTATAATAAAGTTGCCTTGACAATATGCTTAAAAATCATAAATTGCCTGAAGTCAAAAATGCCTGAAGTTCCACAGATTTCTGTCACATAAATTAAATACATTTTCCATGAAATAACAGTTTGAATTTGAAATTACCATGGGAATTGATGGTGTAATTTTTTTCATAAAAAATTATCTCTACCAGTTCACACATTTTTAAATGCCTTACCATTCCATACACACAGAAAGATTTTGACAAACATTTTTAGCTAATATGTTATGCCAATTCAACATGAATATGGCATAATATGAATTATTTATGAATAGGAATTAATTTTCAGAAACTTGCTGGTTCCTCATTCATGAATACACTTGTGGTAAACATATACTGTCCTGTTAGCATTGCAAGACACATACTACAGTTGTTCTATATTCAATTAAATTGCTATTTGTTACAGTGACACTGTTCTATCAAAGCCCAGGTCAAAAAAAATTCAGACAGTTGGAGTTTCAAGCTCTTCTATCTACAAAAGCCATTTTAAAGCAAACACACACTACAAGACAGACCACTGCACAGAAAGACAGTATAACTTCAGAAGAAATTAAGATTTGCTTCCTCTAACTGCCCACAGCAACGCATCCAAACCCACAGCCTTATTCTAGATACGCTACAGAACTGTGGTTTTAAAGAAAAATCCATAGGAAGGACAAGAAAAATCTGTGTGATTTCAAAGCAATTACAGACTATATGCAAAGCTACAGCAAGGCTACAGAAAAAGTGAATTTGGGGAAATTAACAAAGAGAATTTTCAACACAGTTGAAGATCAGTAAGAATGGCATAAGCTTTAAAAAATTAAATTCTGTGATAAGCCATGATATATTTGATGTTGTTAATTCTATCATCCTCATCTTTACAGTCTTCATGCTTCTATAGCGTAAAGATTCAGTCTTAAAAAATGCAATAGTTGGACATCTTTCTTCTGAATTGACATCTGATTACACACCACACTCTTAAGAGTGTGTGAGGCTGGATACAATCCACTACTGCTGAAACTCTTGACCTTATCTATGGATCACTGCTGGTTCACAAAGCTTACACATGCAGCTCAGTTCCATATAGCTCTCTCTACTTTCAGCTAATAAAAAACATGAAATCATTTTCTAATATTTTGTAAGCAATCATCATAGATGTCCTCAGAAATGCTGCAAGAGTACAAATGTAATCCCTGCAATGTAAGGAAACAGGACTCCTCTAGTTCAGCCTGTGCCTTATTTAAGAGCATTTGAGAACTGTGTTTCTCAAGTCTGACTTCCTCATCAGATGAAGTTGTCACAAAAAATACTTTAAATGAATGATGCAGAAACCAGAGTCTAGCATCATGAGTTACTGTTTGTTCCCTGTAGATACTGTCATGACACTTGTGCCTGCTCCCACAGGATGTGTTTCTTCAGGGCTTTCCCAACAGATAACTTTGGATTCTGCAGCCTTCAGCCTTCCTGTTCTACAGGTCTTTCCCAACCTGCATTGACTCAGCTCACATATAAAATTTGTTAATCCCTCCATTAACTAGCAGGCCATTTTCAGAGTATAGACAAAGAACTTCCATAAACATTACAGAAATTATTTCCTTAAAGGAGCATTGTGTAACTTCTCAGCAACTATATTACTTTATGGATCTCTCTCGGTGTCTCTGAGGAGTTAACTTTGATCACCATTGTAGATTAGTTAGTTCTTCAGGGAGTAATATGGACAAGGGAAGAGGCTAAAACATGAATAAATAAAGTCTTCTAACCTTCAGGAAGGGGAATAACTCTTTTTTAGTAAACAGCTTCCTTTATTCAGAAAGTGCACAGAGATTGCAGATATTAATGAAACAGACAGATTTACACTAAATCAAATTTTTATATGAGTAGTAGTAGTAAAGGCCAAATTGTCAGTCACAGACAAAATATGACAAGAGTAACTTTCCTCCCCTTCCCTCGTGGCTCTGATCCAGCAAGACAGTTAGGCATATACTTAACCTTGAGGTTTGCAGAACACGCTTAAGTGCTTTTCTGGAGCAAGGCCAAAATGCAGGAGCCAGATACGATTCCAGTGTTTAGTTTTTTTAGCCAAAGCGAGAGGAACAGCAGGAAGGAGATGGTGAACTGCGAGGTATTTAGTTCTACCATGCAATAATACACTATAACTTGTATAGGTCATCACTTAAGAACACAGATAAGATCCATCTGTAACACACTGACCACAGCAAGTGTCATCACCATGCAATGCAACTGCTGTTTATGAAGATGCAGCATGAGTGTGCTATCATTTATAAATTTACATATCATGCATTGTTCTTAAACACCACCACTGGCATATAAATTTAAATATCCAATATGGGGCCCATAGCAACCCTCCCACAGATTGTCTGACTTCACCAAAGCCCTGTCAGTTGTTTGCTTTAACCCCCAAGGGGTCACTTGGCTCGTGTGATTTCAGATAAGATATTATCACCTCTGATTCACAGGCCACTACACACACTTCCTACTACTTAGCAACAGAATACCAGTTATCACCTGCTGAGCAAGACTAGTCTTCAGAGAGGCAGCAACACCGAAGTGCTCTTTGCAGAAAGGTGAAATGAGTTTGCCTCAGATTTAGAGCTTCTCTCAATTCATCTTAAGTGACAGTCAGTTATACTCCGTGTTCTGTGAATTGATTCTCTGCTCTTGTAAAAAATAAATATTTGGCAGGTGTGTCAGTTTTGTTGGGACACATATTCACAGTAGAGCAACAGGAAAAAAAATAATATGGTGCTGGCACAAGGACAATGCAAAAAGTCAAATAGTGACTCTTACTATATGATATGAAATAAAGTGTGTGAGGTGGTCATTTTGATTGCGGTGTACTTACAAATATGCTAGAAAGGTGGGCGAAATAAAACATAACTCATGCACTAAGAGTTAAAATCACAAGACTAGTGTTTTGTCAGGAATTCCAAACCTCCCTCACCAAGCAGAAGAGGAGGTCTTAAAATTTTATCCTGCCAATATAATGATTTACCGACAGAACTGTCAGGCCGGTACTTCCAGTTCTGCCCTAGAGAACAGTAACCTCAATTTCTAGTTGTTGTTCCCATTTATCAGTTCTTCAAAATAACTAATTAGTGGAAACTAATGTTTCCTCTTATCCTAGTGAGTGCCACCAAAGATTTTGATGTGCCAGCTGTGTGCAGAGAACCTATCAAGAAACCATTGCTATGTATGGTATAAATAATTAGTGGTTTAAGTTAGTTGGTGCCTCAGTAAATGGCTAAGTTAAAAGAACAGTATAACTTATAAGCAACCAGCAGACAAGTTTCTCAGAGTAAAGTTCAAAATTAGTTTCCCCGGTTGAAAATTTTATGAGGCTAAAGAGTTAAAAGGTTTCTTCTTTCTCCCATTCTCATTATCACATGCTGGTTACCAGAGCCTCAGCTTTCTAGGTCATATCATTTCACTGATGCAGTCAGCAGCCCAACCACACTCACCAGCACACTGAGTATCCAGGAGCAGTTGTGCTGCTGAGCTGTACAGGGGACTACCCATTCATAGTTTGGGGTTTCCTAAATAACTCAGTCAGCCTCAGGTGACAAAAGTGACAGAATCCAATCCAACTAACTTGGTTAGCTAATTACATCTAAATTTTAAGTGCTTCTTAAACTAGTCCTTCTAAAATAAATTTCATATATAGCCAGTGGGAGAGATAGGTGCCTTTGAGAACCTCCTGAGGGAGAGCCTAAATTAGGCAGACAGGATCTCCCTCTGGAGTTGCTTTTCCAGGCATTTATCTCTCCCTGTTGAACATGGAAGGGAATTTGGGCACTTAAATTAAGAGAACTAGTTCATTATGTGCTCAAAACATAGGTGCTAATTAGCTGCCTGTGCCTGGCTGGAACCCCCCAATTTAGATTCCAAATAATTTATCTTAAAGACTGACATTACATTATGCCTTACTAACATTTAAAAAAGAAGCAAAACATCATACGTTGTGTACTACAAATAGAACAAGAGTTTGGTAGGAGAGTGTATAAAATGGGACGTCAGGACCATACCTTACTGACAGCCTCAGTGCACTCCAGCACTCCCACAGCATAAGCCCAGTGCTCTAGGAAGAGAAAGCAAAGAAAGCATTTGCAGCCATAAGCAGTACAGGTGAACGTCACTGATTGCAGATGAGACACTAGGTAAGAAGTTGGTTCTCTCAGCTGCTCCCCAAGCACCAATTGCGATGCAGCTCCCTCTGCCTTAAGGCCAAACTAAGCTGCTCTCTAGAAACTTCTCACAATAGAGCCACATCAACACCACACCCGTATTTTTTTTGTTTTTCTAAATCAACCCACTTCCTAGGTATTTCATAACTGTCTTGCTACAGCATAAGATGTAGACTAAGAGCAAAGCAAAATTAAAGCTGTAGCACTTGCTCTATACATATATTTTTCTCTGGCATAGCGAGAGGTATCCTTGCCTAGGCCAGGGGGGTTGGAACTAGATGACCTTTAATGTCCCTTCCAAGCCAAAGCATTTTATTATATGAAAACATACCATCTGCAACACTAGCATCACTAGAAGCAACTGCAGTAAAACTATAAGACAAAGGCCCTAAAGAGCCAAAACCAAGTTTTTTGAGGACAGCAGAGCTGCCAGCACAGTAAAAGTGAGTCACTAGCTGAGCCCCACAGAGGCTTCCCAGGGCAGCACTAGGCCTGAGGAGAGACCTTGGGGCCAAGAATCCAGGAAAGTGCTTTACCAGACAGGGAGCTTCTGCAGGGGCAAGGAGAGAAAACAGCCTAGGAGGATTTGGGGGTGACTACATGCCACAAGAAATGGTTCTGGGAGCATGACTGAGAGTAACTAAGGCCAGGCTGAACAACGGCTAGAAGGAAAAAATCCTTCTCATGGCCAGTATTCCTTTTGAAGGGGCCAGCACTCTACACCTTCCACAGCAATACCTCCCTTCCTGCCACAATACACACAGACACACACCCTATTTGGTATTCTTGACCCCAAACCAGTATCATTTTTTAAGCTCCTCCTTACCTGTTAAACCTGAGGATCACAGAGAGGGAACCACCATTATTTCCTGCTGCTATTACCTCCTCCTCCTTCTCTCACAGCAGCTCTGTGGGTCAGGAGAGAGACCACCAGCCAAACCAGAGCCTCGAGGAAAACAAAATCAGCAGCAACCGCAGCTGCAGGTTATAAACTAAATCATCTGAATAAATGCAGACAGCTGAGGCTTGGGTGCGTGACAGGGCACAGAAAATGGAAGCCAGGTGATTTCCCTCAGGGCTGCAAGCCTGCTCAGCCCATGACAAAGGGAAGTCTGGGAGATGGGCCTCTCTACTTTGTCCACATCTCTACTAAATTTTTGCTTTGAGTATATTTAAGCCATGGGGCTGATATCAGCCATCAAATGATACTTTTGACTCTTTGAATATCTCTCCCAAAGCATGAAACCCCCCCCTAGATGTGCTTTTGGGAACAAATAATTCCAATAGCAGTACTGGCTTAAGAAAATGCATCTTTTTCTGTTTTGCTGCACAACAGCAGAAGCCAGTCATGGAAAATTCATTTGAATTTAGAAGGAAAATTTCATAATATAGATTACTCTTTTCAAATGTATTAGTAGTAGGGAATATCATGCCCCATGGATTTTAGATATCCTTCATTTAAAGGAGTGTGTGGGCTTTTTTTCTTTAATTAAAATGATTTTATAAAGAAAAATTAAATTCTTAGCAACATTATGAGAATTTATAGCACTCACTGGCTAAATTAGAGCTCAGAAATCAACAGTTTCACAGGCAGAGTCTACCCTGCTTGGCATGTGTACAAATATTGCACACATAAATCCTGTGCGGTGGTGCAGCACCAGCTGCCCGGCTCCTGCTCCCAGCGCCGGCTGGCATGGGGTGGCTTTCTTAATTTCACTTCTTTTCTCTCATCTGCAACAGATAGATAATACTTCTCAGCTCTGCAGTGGTGCCAGGTTTGATTCATTAATGTTTTAAAGCATTCTGTGATTTTCACCCTGAAAGGTGCTTGAGAACCATAAATTATTACTTTAATATAGATAATAGTTTTCATCTCATGAATGTTTTATAGCACTACTCCAAATTCATGCCTGATATAACTCTAATAACTTGAGCAGACTTAAACTAGGGATAAATTTGATACAATATATGAGGCAGCAAAAATGAAATTCAGAAGTGTGTCCGAGGGCTTACCAAGTGGCATTGCACACTCTGTAGTTTCAGAAACCTACCCCACTGTCCACTTACCTATAGGAAAAATATCAGCTCATGGCACTCTTTGACCTGATGGCTTGATTCATCATAAAATGTCTGCTTCAGGTCAAAACCATATCTTTCTAACATGTTCTATTGCTACACATATGTAGTTTATATTTATTGAGAATTAGTAGACTTGATCATGTATTTGCTATTTGCTTTGTCCCAAAAATTTCAGTGAAAAGGCAGATTAATTCTCACAGGAACAATCCTTTTAAATAAGACAATTCTACAGCTTCCAGTCCTTAGTCATGGAAGTGTAGAACACAGGAGTAGGCAGGATCTTCTGCGCCACAATTCACTTCTCAGAAGCAATCACATCATAGACAGTCATGTACAAAGCCTTTAAACAGGTAGGTTTTTTTGTCTTCCTACCCTACAAAAAATATACTGTTCATACACCTCACTACTGTGATATTTAGAAGGAGTCTTTTAATTCCCAGACCAGATCTCTTCGTGGCCAGTTTAGATCTCTTTGTTGTTGTGACACCTTTTCTCTACACCTGAAATAACTTTCCCCCTCCAATGTCATCTAACCACACTCCCTTTAAGTATACATGAAGAATATATTCCTACTCAATTTTGTTAGCCTAAGCAAGTCAAACTCTCCCAGTCTCCCTGTAAAACTGATCATTTGGGTGGCCCATCTCTGATGAATTTAGTATGTATGTTCACAAAGTAAAAGACTCAGAGAAGAGGACCTATTTGTTTTCTCATTAAACAAAAATACTTCTACTGCCACAGAAAGAAGACACTTAGAGAACACCAAGATTTAATTTTTACTAACAAGATCAATGACGTGGATATTACCACCAATCTTCTTTCAGTTTGTTGGTAGAGTTATATGAAGGGACTTTGAACACACTGCTGGTATCAAACTAATGAAAGCCTGTTACTGAGCAGGTCTTCCTTACATAAACAACATAATAAAGAAAATTCTAGGGATATGATAACCAGCTTTGAAAAGACATTATTTCCCAGACACCTACATACTTTAGTTCAGCTTCAGAGAAATTCAGACCTTTGTGGATTCTAGTCTCCTTCCCCTCCACAACTCTGATTCTGAGCATTATTGCTGGTCTTCCCAGAGTTTATTCTCTTGCTTTTGCAATAGATTTGGGCAACAAATTGCCTTTCCAGTTAGTCTTCAGGTTTTCTATTCTGTCTCCAGTGAGTGTTCTTGGCTGTCTTACTTCTCATAATCCTTCTTCATTTCCTCCTTCCCCCATACTTTCATGTTAAATAAAATTTCCATGGAATATAACAGTAAACTTGATAAGCATCCCAATCTTATGTGATAATGTACCCTATTGACACACTTCTATAGATACAGAAACAGAGTATTCCCTATGAAGTTTTTACATTTATAGTGATTCCTACAGAATCCCTTATTTCTTCCTCCTGTCCCCCTCCAAATGGCACAGGACTCTTCTTTATGCTGTTAGTCTATCACAGAATAGATCACTGAAGATCCAGCTGATCCTGAGACTTTTAACAACCCTTCTGCTGGATACCATGTTCACCCAAAGATGCGACTTGTTGCGAAAGTGCAGCAGATAGTTCCTAGACTGGGATGTCTAAACACAAAAATAAAATTAAAAAAATAAAAGAGAGAAAAATATATTCAAGTAATTTTTGCAGACATCTGCATTTGATCATAAAGAAACTTTTAAAATATTAAAAGAAATTTTGACAAGAACTAGGCATCCATCTTCATTTTTTTCTCCAACAGAAATGAGTAAGGACTGTCACCAAATCATAAACAGAAAAATGAGGTCCTCTTAAGTCTTAAATATCACTATTAGGTAAAAGTGTGGTCCTGGAGATAATGTGGGTACTGTAGAAGCACCTTTAATGGAAATAAAATGTGTGCAGATGGTATAAATGCAATTTCCAATCAAGTGTTGAGATTTACCAGCTTAAGCAAGTAACTTCTGTGCATTGAATGAGACAGCGACCTGGGCAATCAGTTTGGAGAGTTAAAACCCGACAAGATTAACTCACCTGCAGTCTGTTTAGGGTGTGCAGAATTAGAGTTTGGGACAGTATCATTGCCAGATTGCTAAATTACGTGCCCCCATTTGCACATTCTGCCACACACAGTTGGGCAGGCAGTCACTCATCTGTCTTCCACGGTACTCATATAAATTGGTACTTCAGTGCAAACTGTAAGGTCCTGGGCAAGTGAGTAAGTGCACATATTGTACAGTCAGTCAGCATTAGGTACCAGATTCAATGATTGACCCATTAGAACAATGGGATTTCAATAGCTCCAGTAATTTTTTGCAACTTTGTAATGCAGAAATCAAGTACAGAACAACAGTGACTCTAAGCTATTTTGCTGCAATAACTTTGCAGCAATCCTGCTACAGGAGTAGCTTAATGCCAGTAGTTAACAAATATAAAACGAGAATGAGTATTTTTTTTTTTTTTTTGCCAGTTTTAGTGTTTGTTAGCATCTTAAATTTAACATTTCAGCTACATCTGAGAGAAAATGTTGCAAATTGACCAATGGATAAAGAGTAAGAACAATATGGAGTGAAGGAGAGCAGGGAGGGTAACAGTAAAGCTGAAAGAGCACCATATGAAAACAACAGACAGAGGGAAAACATGTTTTCACATTATTAAAGATAAAGTAAATGCAGGCCACACTATCAGATATCCATCCAGCTCAGCATAGGTCTTGATCCTCCAATCAGAGGTAGATTGCAGAGAGGAGACTTTTATTTCTGAGACTGTGTTCTCTTTTTAATCTCTAATATGTGAAATAGCCTATAATACAGAGATTTCTTTTAGGTAGCAGAAAACCAATGCATTCATGCAATTACAATAAAAAGGGAAAACTGCACATAAATAGAAATTGTATTAGGAGTCTTCACACGGTCAAAGCTCACGCCAGAAGTTCATACATTCACCAGGCTCCATCCACTGTCATTCATATGTCTTTGCATTGCAGAGAAGTGCTTTCTGTCTCAGCAGGTTATTGTTTAATGGGCTAATGCATATTTGCTAGATGAAATGGTATTGTGCAAGTTCTGTGGGGAGGCATGTTACTTGTGAAAAAAGATCACTTCCAAATATTAGAAAAGCCCTGCTTAGTCTCCTGGTGATAGAGGAGGCCAACTTCACCAATTGATTTGAAGGGAGTTGCACCAGGCTTTGTACACTTTAGCCCTATAAGCAATACTATGCAACAACTGCTATGGAAAAAAAAAAAATCACCTTGCTACTTCATTTTTGTGCAATTTGTGAAACTGGAATATAATTTTGCCCCGAAAGTTTTTTTATTTTAACCCCAGAGCTATTTGTACGGTTTCTAATTGCAATATCTTACTCTCTTGCAATCAAAAGTAAAGCACATGATATTGTGAGAATATGTTTTTGTTTTTTTTAAAATTCTGCTTCCCAATGACACACTGTGACACTGTGTTTGGTTTTTTTTGCTAGCTTGTGAATGAGCAACAAGAAAGCAGACCCCTTCTGAGCCCCTCCATTGATGACTTTCTCTGTGAAAGTAAACCAGAAGCTGTTGCAAGGCCTGTAACGTCAAATACTGCAGGTAAACAAAATCCGGTACTATCCCTCACTAGACAGAAATCATTTGAGCTTTATCTTAATTGCAGTACATTTTTGTCAAGGTTCTTGATTTGTTACTCTTTGCACAAAATTACACACAGGTATTAAATGATAATTGCCTGATCTATTAGTAGAAAAAAACTTTGTTACATCCGGGGGCAAATCTGATGTGATCCAAATCATATGTATTCTATCAGAACCCTGGGGTTGAATTAAAGGGAACTTGTTTAAGTTCCAAGGTAAGCATATATCAGTTTCACCAGTTCTCAATCTTTGTTTTTGCAAAATTTTAACCTATGGGAAAGCTACATTTAGTCTGGTTTTAACCAAACCCATTCCTTACTCTAGAAAGATTTTCTTTAATAAAAACTTGGATGGGATGTCAGAGAAAAGGGAAGAGATATCAAAACACTTTATCCAGTCTGAGTTGAGACACTTTTTTAGTGAAAGAATCTAAGACATTTGTTATTTCCTTTGTGTTCCAATAAGATTACAGAGCAGATAATAAAAAGAAAGAGTGCGTCCTGAAAGCCTTTTGAGCTATACTGAAATATATTTGAAGCACATTGTGCTTTGGAGGTGTTCTGAGAAATTGGCCTCCTCCTATTCAGTATTTGTGCAAAGGTAATCAAAACAGTTGAGCAGATCAACTGAGATACAATGAAATCAGCATAGCACCACTACATACTTGGCTTGTTAGAAGCCATTTAATTAAAATATATATTCATTCAAATTATTAAATAAATAATTGACAGCTGAGTGATTATGCTCACATCTAATTAATACGTGTGGAAAGCAATATGCAGGTTCTAGTAATAAAAATCCTGGATCACAGCATTAAATAACAATTGTAAATAATATTTTTCCTTTGATATATAGCTAAAGCTATTACAGTGATGAATAGAAATATCTCAGGTTGTTTAAGGGTGGTGTTTGTGGTAAAAAAGTAAGTATCTGTAAATCCTATATCTGCCTTGAATATCTATGGGGGGCGGGTACGTACGATGGTGGTGTTAATTAGACTTATTTAATAACAAAATCAAAATTTCTTATTCTGTGTATACTGATAAAATTCAGTGATTTACCAAGAACACAGATAAAGCACTGCAAGAAATAATACAAATTGATCTGTCTAAAACACCTGCCCTATAAAATGATGATAAAGAGGGAGGTTTTCTGTGCTAAAGAATTTTAAATGTTACCCTTTCAGCAACTTTTAAATGAAGAACTGAGATTGAATATGCCTTTTATACTGACATAGTCCTTAACAGAAATAGCAGTAGAATTTATAACTGTATTTATTATATTTATCCCCCAAAAGACAAACAGCAACAACAGCAGAAACCATTCCTAAACATACCTTATTCCTCTAAGAAGTCCACCCAAGAATCTGTCTATTCTTCAGCTTTTTCCATAATGGCATGTGGCACAACAGTGGTGCCCTAAGCAGCTGTTACCAGTGCTTGATAAATCGTAAGATTAAAGCAAACCTTAGCTAAAAGCTCAGTTGTACAGGGAACCCTCACAGCAGAAGAAAATCTTATGTGGAGGAAGGCACAGCCTTAAGAACTAAGATTTTCAGAGGAAAAGCCTTTTATACAAATCAGCTTTTTAAAACTGCATCCAGTTAAGCCACCTGAAATCCCTAGTCATAGTTGAATATGCTGGGCATCATCTTTAGCCCGGAAACACACATCTACTCCAGTCAAATGCAAACACAGTGGTCTTTTTTTTTGTTTGTTTTTCCAATTAAGACAAATTTTTTAGAAGTGAGCTACTTGAATTAAAACAGCAATGAATTCTAACATTTTGTGTCTAAGTATTATCAACAGGTCTGGATCTCTTGGATCTTAGTGAACCTGTCTTACAAACCCAAAACAAAGCAAAGAAATCAGAGAATCCATCGAGAAGTGAAGGCTTAAAAGCTTCAACCCACAGAAAGAAGACAGACAATTCTGACCTTATCAGTGTGGATACTGAGCAGAAAGTCCAGGCTGTCAGAGATTCAGACAAGTCTTCACTAGATTTAGGTAAGAGTGTAGCTATTTTCCCAGTGCTATGTAGCCTTGCTTAGCACAAGCTTCTCCTTGCTATTCTCACAAAATAACGAGCAATAGCAGATTTTTTTGTTGCAATGCAGAGAGTGTAGCCTTTTTCCACATTTTAAACTACTTGAAACACTCTAAACTTGAAGCAGTGTGAGTTCATTTTACCTTTTCCATTATACCTACTAAATTGTCACTAAACACGTAACTAAAGTTTTGAAGGGATTCTTTCAGAAAATAGTCAGGGTGAGTAGAATGGTAGACAAGTCTGTAGGGGTATCCTGAGAAATTGGTAAAGGATACAAACCAGAAGCAGCCCATACTGGATGTCCTTTTTAGAACTGCAGATGTCAGTAAAACACATTATATTTGTAAATACAGTTTTATCTATGTCTATGAGAGAAAAAAATAATTCATTTTTGTCAAAAGAGCTATATTCATTCAGATGAAAAAAATTCCAAACATAACTCAATATCCTGCCAAGTATGATCTATAGATGAGCTTTGGAAAAGGTGAATTTAATTTAGATCCATACAAACCAAATTACTTGCACCACAACTGAGAAATTTGCAAGGTAAATGTAATTTATACCAAGGTAGAAAATTTTCCATTCATCAACATAAAAATTATTTCAGAGAACTTTATCTTCAAACAGGAGCTGAACATCTGACTTTCACAAGGCAAGCCCGACATACGACTGAATAATATCAGTTGCATACACCATCATTTTAAAGAGTAGTCACTAAAAGAAGTTTTATTTTTACAATTTGACTACAACTAGGAAATAAAAAAATATCCCAAATTATCAAATAGTATAGCTTTACCAACACATCTAAATTACAAACAAATCACTGATTTTAAATCAAGAGTTCCACTGACGTCCTAACCATGACTGCTAATACATTTAGAAAAATGCTGTGAATTCCCAAATATTTTCACTGAATATCAACTAGAAAGGTGCACAAAATTTCTGTATATTGGACCTTAGATAAAATATAGTCTTGGGTGGCACCATTTTTTCTATAACCTACATTTAACAGAGGAGATAAAATTTTCTGCATCAGTTTCTTTAAAAGTTTCATATTTTCTTTTCTTATTTTTTAGTTGATATTCAGACACAGATAGAGAAATGGGATGATGTCAATTTTCATGGAGACAGGAGTAGCAAGGTCCACCCTTCTACAGAGCGAACATCATCATCATCATCTAGAGCTCCATCAAAAGAGCTTTTATGGTACAATGTTTTGCTTTCCTTACAAAAATATTTCCAGTCCAGTTTTCTTTATTCGCAGAAATGCTCACTTGATGGCAAGTCATATTATTAAATCTGTTATGATCACATTAAATGTCATCAAGCAGACATTTTGGACAATGTATCATAAGCAAGCACACTATAAAATGACATTTTGCAAGCAATTTTTAATGTTGTGAAAAGTAGCAGGTGCAACTACAAAATAAATGGTGGTGAGAATTCTAGAGAGGCATGTAGTGATTGAAAACCAACTACAAATATGTCAAAACATGTGAGTAAAAAAAGGATACTTGACAAGGATTTGACAGTCACTGGATGTCCAGTGTATTTTGATTTTGCTACCAAGAGGGCAAAATTTCTGCGTATAACTGGAAGAGGAGAGAGAAAATACCCAAGACAAGTACTACATCTTTCATGCAATTTAACTAGAATTGCAAAGGGATGTAAATGAGGGAAGAATGGGACTTTGCCTTTGGGAACAGTTCATGTAGATTAATTCTACTGTCTTCCTGATATGTAAGCAACACTCATTCACTACATTATGCATGACCATAACTAGCATTTTCAAACCCTAGAAGCACTTTTCTGACCAAATGATGCTTATCCTGTATCTTAACCTGCCCTTTTTCTGGACATTTCATTAACTTAGAGCTTTACACAAGTTTTGCTCAGTTAACTTAATGTTGGTCTACAGGGTTTCATTTCTTAGGAAGAAAGAATATTAGCATATTGTGGCACAATAATGCATATATGTCAAGGCAAAGTTCTGTGATCTGGTGGTTGATTCTCAGACACTGACTGCAGGTACAGTCTTGTGTCATTGCCTAACCTGATTTTGCCTGGCTATGAAATAGAAGCATAGTGGTAGAGGCAAAGTCTTCATTCCATTACGCTATTTTCATGACAGTGTATACCCAGGGCTCAACTGGTGAACCAGGTCTGACTGTTCTGTTGTATTAACTCTTGTCTATATGTGACTGAAATGTGTAGGAATGCAAACACTGAGAAGGGTCCAGGCACTTTTGATATCTACAACTTAAACATTTCAGTTAGAAGAATTAACCTAATTAACTGGTACGTGCCTATGAACCCAAAAGGCAGAAAGCAACATGTCTTAGAGTGCAGTGCTGACTATGTGAATGCATTATTTCTAGGTCCACAGAAAACAGATCACAGTCTGAGCTGACTAACGTCAAGTGTGCCTTGGACTGTGATTCAACATCAGAATTAGACCTTGCACCTGCAATACAGGTAAGAGGATTTGGTATAGTTATTAACAATAAAAAAAGCAAGTAGGAATTGTACCACTGGCTAACTGCTCACATTCTGGAAGAATTCTTTAAGGGCTATTTTTGGGATCATCAGTTAAAAGATTCATATAGCTGAATCTTCACACAGCTTCCAAATTAATATGTTAAGGAAATAGCTATGTCAGCATCTCAAACATTCAGAGTTTAATAGCGCACTGAACTGTGACCTTCCTGCACAGAGATAAAGACTTCAAACTACTATTTACAGCATCATCTATTTTCCCCTTCGTCCTGTTCTCAAATTCAAACTTCTAATGATCCTCTATCCCTGTAAGAAGCCTATTCTCAAGGTCTCTTGGTCAACCAGGAGTCCCCAGAACTGGGAAACAGCAAAGGAATACAGGAAGGAATCATTAGATCAACTTCCATTAGTAGTTTACCTCCATAGGTGGAAGAGCAGTTTTTCTGCTGGAAAAAAAAACTTTAATATGGAGGGCTCTGCACTGAAGGTTTGTAAAATTACCCAATTCCACTGTCATATTGTATATTGGACAGGACTGTGTGGAAATGATTACTTAGAGTTGTTTTGGTTTAGGTACGTGTGTATGCAGATATAGGTACAAGCATACATTTATATTTGCATTCACATAGAGCAGGTTGCTTATACACCTTCTTTCCTGCTGCTTATTTTTTAATAGAAAGGTTTCAATTTTAGCCAATGCCACTGGCTGGAAGAAAGAGAGACTTGTTTGGTGGATTAACTTTTAGTTAAAAATAACTTTCTCCTCTTCCACAGCTATTTTTAGGCCTGGACTTCAAAACCTTTTGTCAGATGAAAAATCTGAAAATTAATGGAATGTAATAGCCTCATTTGAAAATGGAAAAATGAGACAGTAAAATGCCAAATGTCTTTCCTGAGATTATGCACCTTTTTTTTTTTTTCCCAGAAAACAGCAATAGAATCCTGTTGTCAGGATCCATGCCTGTATTTTGGTTAAGAAAAAAAGTCTCCTTCAGTTCCCTGCCATCACTAGATTACAAAAGGGATTTATTTTTTTCCCTTTGGAAAGCCTAACAGTAGTTGTAATGCATAATACCTTTCCTTTCTGTGCAATAGGTTTGTACATTTAGTAATGGAAAAGATCTGTTGCAGAATATCATCCACTTGAGATGGACAGTGTGTTTTCATGTGCCTTATCCGGCTTATCTTTAAGTACCTCTGACCCCCTTTTAGGAGCCTGTTTCTCAGCCCAATAGATCTAAATGCCAGGAAGTTTGCGCTCAACCGAGCTGTGCGTAAATCAAGTAGACAGTCACAGAATTTAAGTGCTATGGCCTTCTGTAAAAGCAGTTACAAATTTAGTGTATAACCTCTATTTTACATGGTCTATTTCCTGTTTATCTTCCACTAGAATAACTGCAGAAGCAAAAATCCACATTTTTAATTCAGTATAAGATCACTCAGCTGAGGCTCCAAAGTCTTTTGTAAAATCACTGGTATTTCAAAATTAAAAAAAAAAAAAAAAAAAAAAAAANAAAAAAAAAAAAAAGTAGTTGCATAAGCCAACTTGAAAAAGAAGCAGAGTATAAAAATTCTTATTTGGCATATTTCATGTTTTGTTTTCTTCTATCATAAGCTGCTTTTTGCTTTTATTCGAATTTGTGATCCATTCCAGTTATGACACGTTGTTAAACTGGTAATTAGTAGTGCAGAGAAATGACCTGAAGTGGGGTTGTGTTCTTTTTCTGGGTAGTTTACTTAGAAATTTAATATTTTTATTTACTGCCTGCTTCATCCTCCTTATAACTTTGACTGTCAAAGCTGTCAAACAGGCTCATCTGTCTTGACCAAGTTCTTACTCTTCCTCTAAAAGAAATCACATTAGAGCTTTTATCAAAGCATATGTTTTCATACTTTGTCCTCTATAGATCTTGCCTATCTCATTTAAGGGTAACATTTGCATATGCAACAGATTCTGCCATGCCCTAAACTTTTCATCTTGTCAAACTTGCTGCAGTTTTCCATCAGCAGTTTCTCAGACAATCACCTTCATCACTCATCTTTGACATGTTACATTTAGTTCCTCAAAGCGAATTACTAAGTAACTAGGTCATATTTTCATTAAATATATGCAGTCTTCTTAACAGAATCCTGTGTTTACCAGCACTTATGACAATACAAAATCACAAAGGTGCAAGCTTTGAATTACTAAGAAATGTGTTTGAAGGCTGGAATGGACAATAGCATCTGTCATTAGATGTGGCCATCCTGTTTCTCCCTCTTCTACTCACATCATACGTTACCTATTATTAACTCTTAAACTGCATTGGCACCAAGTATCTTTGCTCTTTCTTTTATCTGTCATTCAGAAATTTCCTTGTCATGCTTTTATTAGTACTAAGATGTCCTACACTGCTTGGGGTTTTTTGAAGGTTTATTTTTTTCTCTTACAATTACAAACTGCAGAGGGAGATAATATGTTCATTTATATATGTACAAAGTCTGTTCGTGTTTTAAGTCTCTAAATGCCTCCCTGGGCATTTTAGATATTTTATTGCTTACCCAGAATGCATACACAAACCCCCTGATATACTTTAAAAAATGTACTGATTTCTAATATGTCACTTTTAGACCAAGATCTTTCACAAAGCCTGTAAACCTTAGAAATCTGCAGGTTGGGGCAAAAATATTTAGAATACAACATTTATCCCCCACTTCTTCCAAATAGCTACAGCAAGACTGACAGCTCCTTGGATGGGCCAGTTACTTGAATGAAATGAGTTACACGGGACAGATTTAACTCATTATTTGAAGACTTGCTCAAAAGTTAAGACTATAATTTAAGCCTCTCACCAACAGTTAAGGTCCAACATCACATAAGCAGACTCCAAGCACAGGGAAGTGTGTGCAAATGCATTGGAATGGAAGATTTTGTCCCTGAAGACAGCAGCCAGTGATCAGCCACAGCACCTCCATTGTAGAGTGGTGAGCATATCAAACCACAGCGTACGCAGAGTGTCCATAGCTCAGACATACCCATTCCACCCTGACCCATACCACACCTCAGGCTTCCCTTAAGGGAGGCAGCTGCAGAGTCCCACCCCATTACTAGCTGGAGAGATGAAGTTCTCCAGTGCTGGCACTCCATTCCCATCCCCTCTCCTCCTGAACTAGTGAAAGACGGCATGTTTGTTACACATGGGGTCTTTCATTTCTGGGAACCACAACTCAGAATATGACCCTGCATTAAGCAAATGCAGCTTAAATGGATTTTNTTAATGGAGGAGAAAGTCTATTTCTATGGGGATGATATGGGGACAATGTGTATACTCCGACATGTGGCAGAGGAGTGGTCTTCTGTCCTTCTTGTCCTCTTCCCCCTCACCTCTCTACTGCCCCAACAAGCTCACTCTCCCCTTCTGCAGCACTACTCAATCTTATCATCATGATTTACAGTACTGTCCTTGACCTAAGGATACTGCAGTCACTGGAAACAAAAGATTAAAAAGTAGAAGTAATCAGTTTGCAAGAGTCAACTCGTAAATAATGAAAAGGCTAGGAACATAATTAATGTCTATCAACAGAGCTTTGTGTCAAGAAAACCAAATTTAATTCTTTGATCACATTACAGGTCGGGATGATAAATGTTGCTGCAAGATGTTTGAATTAACACACAATATTCTGATTTTAAAAGTAGCACCATACAATACAAAAAAAACCCCTAGCTGTTAAACAAATGAAAACTGGCTTATCTGGAATCTCAAGACCAGTAGTTATTTCCTAGAAATTGTGATCACATGGAAGTTCTGTGATTCCAAAGAGAAACCATGATCTTCACTATTATTGATCTGAAAATAAACATGCAAGCCATTCCTGATAAAATTTACATATGATGCAATGGTGGAATGAAAAAAATATAAATAAGGGAATCATAAAAATGAGCTGGTGTCCAAGACATCTGTCTAAATACATATTCCAATATAGTCACTTAAAAAAATAATCATACATTTCAGAACAAGAATGCAGGCTCTACTTACAACATTCCACTGGAAGGCAATTTGAAAACAATCTATGGCTCAGAGTGCAAGGATGTCAACAGGATTGCTCCCTGTGCAGTACTGTGGCAAGAAGAGCATGAAGGAGATATAATTAGTGGGAGACAGGGGATCTCCTATTTCTGTATAGAGAAATGGCAAGACAGGTACTGGAACAGAGAGTTCACTTTGGTTGTCTGTATGGCTATAATAAAATCAAAGCTATAAAGAAATAGAGAGGTAGAGTAAGAGAGACACAATAAAGGTTAAAATATAAATAAAATGCCTCATAATGAGGTAGTTTAAGATCTCAATCTCTTTATATCATTTAAAAGACAATTAAAACCTGATTAAACTCATCACTATCCTTCCATAGAGAAAATAAAAGTACTAAAAAGCACTTTACTGGACAAAGAGTAAGAAGTGATAGTTAGAAACTGAAAATAAAATTAATAAGTGAAATAAATAGGGCAATTAAATAAATGTGCAAACAACTTGATAAAATCATGAGGTATATGATTTATATTCCAGATGTCAATTCATGCTTTGTGGAATGTCAGTTTTTTCCTATGGATGCTGAGCGAGAAACACCATCATGTAATATATAAACAAATGGATGATTTGAACCAGTTAGCTCTTCTGTCTTAAATCCTACTATTGAGTAAAATAACTGGTTTGTGTGTAGGATTATGTTTTCAGTTACAACCTGAAATCTCTTCCTGGCCTCCAAACAATATAGAGCAGAGGTAGTAGATGTGAAAGCAGAAAAAAACAGATCCTCAGAGTAGACCTTCCCTCATATTCTGTGCTTCCTATCACCTGCAGCAAAGTCCAGAAGCCAGCAGAGCAGAATGCATACAGTGCCCAGCACCACCACTTGCTTCAGACAGAAATTGTGCTGCATCATCCTTATCTAACTGTATATGTTTCACCAAACCAATGTATATTCCACTCGTCAATCTCTACCTGAGAAACCAAAGACTCAGGGACAAACTAGAAAGTTAAGGGACAGACAGACAAACAAATGTCATCTTTCTAGGTAAACAACATGTGTGAGACAGACAAACATACGTGTTTGACCACGTGTTGCACACTGCTTATATGAAAAGCCAGGAATATATTGGATGTTCCATCCCAGCACATTCCAATACTTGCAGATACAGCCAAGTGAATATGAAATGAGAAAAAAATAGTCTTTTAGCAATGTGGCTTATTGAAATTAAATATTACAAGTAGTCATCAGAAATATAAACATATAAATTAATGCAATTGGGACTACGATTAGGCAAACAGCTAATGAGTTTAACCTCTGACTGACACGAGGGAAGGGATTAGCATTCAGAGCTCTGTTTAGCAAGATGAGGCCACTGTGCTTTTCTATGCCACTACTGAATGCTGTTTGGTTT
>VWZY01007367.1:95042-128141 GCA_013399075.1 Chloroceryle aenea | reverse complement strand
GAAAAAAAAAAAAAAAAACACAAATGAAATGTTTTTAATAAAATAACAGGGAGAAACTTGTTATGTACTTCCCTTGGGATCAGCTGATAGTAAAGCACGGGAGAGCTGCTGATTGTAAAAAGGATTTGTCCTTCCAGTGAAATCCATAGTAAACTTGGCTCTCCAATGTGATCCCAAAGCAGAACCTGAAAGAAAAAAAGAAAAATGTACAGGGAAAATGAGATGTTTTCTTCCTGGAGCATAGCAAGTCAAATGCATTGTCACCATCATAATACAGAAGGAACAATTAAGGTAAAAGTCTTTTATGAAAGAGTCAGCTCTTCCCTTTGTAGCCCAACATTTGCACTGGATTTTCTCAGATATCTATCTTTCATGCATCCTGAGTGAAAAGAAAAGTCTGGAAAAGATTAATCACTCTGCTTCCCATGAGGAATGATCTCTGCTATGGTGTAAAAGAATTCAGAGGAATTCATGCAGGGACACAACTCATTTAGCCCAAGAGAAAGGCCATTTGGGGCTTTAAGCAAATAAGAAAACTCAGAAATGTGGCAGAGACTATCTCATCCCTCTCTGATTTATCATTTCATTTTTTAGGCACGATCAACTAAGGAGCAACGCTGGGGAGGGCCTCTTCTCTCCAGAAATCACTCCTTGGAGGAGGAATTCGAAAGAGCAAAGGCAGCTGTTGAGGTATTATTTCATTTACTGTCTTCATTTTCAGCTAATGTTCTACACATTTCTTACTCATCTTATAGCACAAGTATAGGAGAAAGTTAATTTAAAATACCAGTTTCTCTCTAAAACAAAACAAAACCCAAAAAACAACCACAGACCTTAGCTATAAATGATTAGACAGAACCATCTTTTCAAGCTTCATTTTTACTGCTATAGCAAGTGGGTCAAGAAAAAGCATGTGCTGGTTTCTAGCTAGAAACTGATTTTCTTATTTAAGAAATTAATTTGATTTGTAGGTTTTTTTTGTAATATACTAAGGTAAGACTACATGATTTCTACCATGATTTCTTAGGATCTTACTGCACACGAAATATTCTTGTCTCAGTACACAAGACTAAAATGGACACAACTGGTAAATTAGCTCTTTTATAAACTATACACTGAATGCATTTTCCTTGTATTTTCTGAGTGCATTGTTTTTTCCTCATCAAATAAAATTTTTATAAACAACTGCTGACGATGCATAATAGATTTTTTTGATGTCACACATCATACACTTTTGTGCCTGGCAGAAGAGAGACTTGCTTTCCTATTGCCACCGCTTAAAATGCTCTAGATTTCCTAACTGCACTGCAGACTGATTGTTAAGGTGGGACATGTTGTGCTGTAATCTGTGACTGCAACAGGGCATCTGATGATGAACATCTCTATGTTACAGTTAGTGGCTAAGCAAATGATGTCACCACTCTTTCAATTGCCAGAAACCATGTGTGATGGGGAGTTCCCAGACATGCAGCAGAAAGAAAAATGAGTTGAGGCCAGCAACAGATTACAAGACATTGTTGAATTACCTTACAGAGTAAAGTAAGGAGGAGAATATATACCATAAAAAAATAACCCCTGCATATTAAAAGGTGATTTTGAAGCAATAAAGACAGGTTGTTAAGATGTTTTAATGCAGTTTCAACTTTTCAAAAGAATCTAATTAAATGTTTCCCTAACTGTGTAGCTGGCAGCCTTAAGTTATTCTTTCTGCTTAAAACAGAAACTTGGACTAGGTAGTTAAAATGTAGAGGAAATGATTCTTCAAGACCTTATAGAGCAGTTCTTTTCATTAGCATATGAAGAGAGCTGAATTTTCATCCCAGATAACATGAAGTGGTAAGAAAGCTAGAGTGATTGAAATAAATTGCAGCCCATCTCAGAAAGATTAGTGTTTTCTTAATCGGAGAACAGATACAGTTCAAAAATTCATTTTTTAAGCTTTGGCTATTTCTGTAATATTCTTCAACTGGGTAAGCTCCAAGTGGTAAGATTAGTCAGAAAACTGATCATGAAAAGGAAGTAAATCTCAGGTTCTTTGTGGCCTAGTTCAAAAGAAATTAATTAACAATTCATAAATGAAGATACCAAACTTTATCCTCCACCCAGTATTCACTTTAGAGCTTTGGGAATGGTTTTAAGATGTCAAATTTTGAGATTAATGAAGATCTGTGAGGTAATTCTTTCTTAAGAAGGTTTAAAGATGTCTGTGCCACAGGGGAATATTTTAAGAATAAAGAGGTAAGTAAATTAGCTTTTTTACTACAGGGGGTCCAGATTCACTTGCAGTGTTTGGGTGCTTGCAGACTTCGCTACCTGTTCTGCCATACTGGAAAATGGATTTGATTTCTGCCTCCTCCTTTTGCTGTATATGTGAGGGAAGCACAAATAGCCTAAAGTCTTCATAATCTCTAAGTGTCATACCAGATATGTTTAATGGGATCTTTCTAATGATAAGCAGTATTTTACCCAAAATTGGTAGTTTTGAATTCTTTCTTTTAAATTTCAGCATGGGTATTCAGATCCATCCTGCACTTGTATTCTGTTAAAACAATCGCTTTATCAACCACCATCCAACTGTTAATGTGTCAGAATAAATAAAAATTAAACCAAGAAAGTGTAAAACCTTCCAATTTCATCATCTCAGAGATGGGGAAAAAAAAAAAAAAACCCAACAATTTTCAATTTTGGTATTTTCTTATTCCACATTTCCCTGATGTACAGATTAAACTGCCGATGCCATACTGGTTTTTGAGCTTACGCAAAAGCTGTCCTTTGACTTGTCCTTTTGAGCTGTCCTTAGCATCATTTTATTTACAACACCACATCACATGAGCCATCTGCTGTCTAATATACTGTTATGTAGCAACAGAACATATTACAGCTAAATCATGCAACAACAGTTGAAAGAAGATGGGTTTAGTTTACCATAGCCTAGGAACAAAGTCTAGAATCATCAGCTTTGTGGTACCCATGAACACCAGTTAGAATCCTTTCTGTACCTACAATATCCCTGTCTCACTGTTTCAACATCCCTTTTGGATGTGTCCAAGTGCCTAAGCCACATTTTAATTGGGATCTAGGAGCTTGAATCATTCAGTTTTGAGAAGATATTAGCTAAGGAGATCTTATGCAGTTAGCACAAATGTTTAACTTGCTGTATCTTTGACACTGAAGAGTATGTTGATGCAGTAATTCAAAGAAAGAACAACCAACATTGGTCAAGAAGGAGTATTGCATATTAATTTTTGGTAGTACAGGGCAGGCAAAATGCTATTCTAAAAGTTATTAAAACAGGTAAGTTTAGAAATTATCTGGCAATATTCAGAAAGTACCCCCCCACCACCACACCCCGTTCACTGTGTTATAGGAAGTAAAGAGCCTACAAATATTTTTCCTCCCATTTGTTTAACCACATCAGCATATTTTTAAATACTAAGAGTGGAAATAGCCTCTTTGACAGAATGCAGGATATTCTGCTTGGAAGTTGTCACATGTCACCAACATTTTTCCTTGTTGTCATTCTACTTAACTGCTGCAGATGATCTGAGAACGTGTTAAATGTGCTCTACTGGTCTGAAAACTTTTCCTATGTCCAAAGTAATTCTTCACCATTATGGTAGCAAAAATATTGAAATAAGATAATTGGCACCATTCACATAGCAAATAGAGTTAATATTAGATCTAGGAGTCTCAATCAGATTTTCAGAAACACTCAATATTCATTTAACCCTCCTACCACTGAAGTCAATGAAAAAAATTGCTACTAATGACAGCTGAAATAGATTTGGGCCTTTAACAAAGACTGTGTAATATTTACAGTCCTCTTCCTCAAAGACATCAAACCACTCTGCTATTGACATTCTTATTTGTCATGTCAATATTGTAGCATTTTATCAGGTGTCATAATTGTGCACAATCCAGTTGCTCAGTGCAGCTTTGCCATACCAGTTTCAGAAACCCCACATACTGGATGAACTTCGAAAGCTGTAGCTGGGACTTAAGCCCATTTGGCCCAAATAAGCCAATCTTTGCTTATAGCTGCAAAATAACGGTTGAGTCCTGGACTGTATCCAAGTAGCACATGATGAGTTGAGAAACTCCGTAGCAAAGCAGGTTTTCTCCCCATTATATTTTTCCTCCATCTTTGACTCACTATAGATAGATATCAAGCCTGGCTACTTGCATGACTAGTAACATATTAGCTTTTTAAGTGGAGTATGCATGCAGTGAACTTCTGTATGAATCATAAATATGTAATTAAGCAGCAAAATTTGATCTTAAGACGTAAAACCATTTATATGCTTCCTTACAAGCTGCAGAAATGTGTTTTGATGTTTCCAGACCATTGATTCATATGGGATTTTTGTGGGAAAAAATACAAGCAAAAATTCTAATTAAACTCACATATATATACCAATATATAATTACTTATATAAATTAATCTGGTTTTAAAGGCATTACTAATTGCCTCTCAGTAGTTTTATTAATATTAATCTGTAGGAAAGGGAAATTTCCACTCCTTTACCTCATCCTGAATCTCAAAGATACTGCTAGTAAAAACACGGTCGAGTAATTTTTTCTTCAATACAGTGCAGATTTGGACTGAATGCAAAATAGTTGATGGAGACATCTGTTGAACAGGATAGTTTAAGGGATTCAAGTGCCTCTGGTCATGGCTGATAAGGGTAAAAGAAGGAGCAATCTCTTTCATTATCCTGGCCTTTTCAACCCCTAAATGGACATTTCAGCACAATCTCACAACTGTTTAAAAGACTATTTCCTTCAAATTTGAAATGAAAGCAAATTTTGAAACCGTGAAAGCTGTGTAACAGAGTTGTCAAGTCCTGTTCGATTCTACTACAAAGAGCGAAACCTCTTCTCCAGGACTGAATGATTCCCATTCATTTCCTAGTCCACAGAAGAACATAGCAGGTACCCTCACAGATGCAATCGTTACATAATTCAAACGATTCCGAGTCTCCTGGAAGAAAGTGCTGCCTATGAGGAGGCACATGCTACAGCAAGAGCCAAAGGGAAACGCCTGCTAGATTTCTAGACAGGGAACGCACCTCACCCTTCGCAGAGACCCTTACGATTTACAACCACCACACCCTCTGTTTGCCAGCGAAAATCCTCCTAATCCTTCACACCTCGTCTCATATGTTCCTGCTGCCTCATTCTCGATACGGTAACAGTCTGTGCTTCCCTTTTCTGAATACCTGAGGAGGGTTGTAGCAAGTCAGGCAACCACATACCAAGCTCTGTTTTTGCAAATTATGCCTGGCTGTGGAGCTGTAGCAAAGAGCCCAGTCTTGGCATGAAGATTCAGGCAAAACTATCTGCACCACTTAATAAAACCTGCAATTAATTTTGATTAGCAGCTTACTCAAACAGTTCTGTCTAAACCTCAGTAGAATTATCTCTGCTATTTTCTTTGACATAAAGGAGAAGCTGTGCCCTCAGTAGTGTCAGTTCAGCAACGTTCTGGCCACGACCTTGTAGAAACTGGAGAAGTTTGCAATGGCTCGTAGTGCTGAGCATATATGGAACTGCTTTTCAGGGCGTATGACTAATGTGTGGAGGCTGAAAAAATAACACCTTAATTTGGATTCTCCCCTCTTCTTTTTTTAATGCTATTTCTGTTTCTCGGCATCACTTTTTTCATAGCCACAGTGCTTCCCTCATCCTGGTTGTTACACATCCTAAATCTCATTCCTGCTTCATCACTTCTGGTTTCTCTTGTATACGCATTTTCCCCCTCTTGTCTTTGAGCTGAATGTTAATCTTCCTGTACAATTTTTATAATCTCTTATAGATTCCTCTCACCAGCACAATATTCGATACAACACTAAGATTTCTCTACTATGTCAAAAAGCATCATTTGTATTCGTTCTCTTGTGCAAACACCCTCTGTCTCAGCTTTGTGATTACTCTTTTACTGTACACTGGTTTAGCTATTGTTGTTCTTTAGCATGTTTGTTTAGCTGATTCTTTCTTTCGTTCGTTCTTTTTTTTTGGCCAGGGACTAGAAGCTTTCATTTCCTTCAAACCTTATGTAAAAATTTCCTGTTAGCATCAATAAGATGCAGTGTAAGCTGCTGCAAATCCCGCTTCAAACAGAACATATGTTGCCTCTGAGATAAAGAGTTTTCTGTTGACAAAATACATTCTAATATAAGAGATGAAAATTAATTATATGGAATTCCAAATATAAGCTGTAGTATTTCAGTCCGTATGATTATTAATAGAATTAATGCTGCTCAGCAAAATTGCCAGACTCAGACTACTGGTAGAATGAAATTAAAAGCTTACTGGTTTATTTGAAAGTTTGTAGTTACATTTTTCCTCTTTTTCTTCTAGTCAGACACAGAGTTTTGGGATAAAATGCAAGCAGAATGGGAAGAAATGGCTCGCAGAAACTGGATTTCAGAGAATCAGGAAGCACCAGGGCAAGTCACCATCTCAACAATTGAGAAGGTAGCAAAAAGTTTTTTAATACAGTACATCCTCCCTGTGAAACTTTAAGATTAGCCTCAGCTATTCAAGTGAACCCAAGAAAACTCTTTGGACACGGGAGCTAATTTCACCCCAAAGAGCTCATCCTTTTTAAGTATCTGTGAGTGGGGTAGATTTAAAAGACCTTCCCCTACTGAGAATACATTTAGACTTGCACACTGCCTGAATTCAGCCTAAAGGCTCATGAAGCAAACTGCTGGTTTATGGGCACTTTTGAAGATGGGCTCTCAGGGAAGAGTACCAAATAAAAAATCTGGGCTGGTACATTCAAACACTATTGCAGATACAACTGATAGAGATTCTTTCTTCTTCATTCTCTCCACAGTATGTTTTAATTTGATTTATACTATGTAGCTGCTGTTAGCCTGCACCCTTTATACTGCAGTGGCAGGAAGAGAAGAAACTAGCAAAATATAAAGAAATTCTAAAATAAAATCAGGTGCTTGCAACACTGCCCTGAATCTTTAAGGTTAATTGAAGATTTCAGGGTATTAACTGAACAGACATCAGGTTACAAGCACTTCAGGGAGTCAGCTGCTCAACGTGTGCTCTTTACCATCAAATTGGATGCGCTGGGCTCACGATAGGTTCAGTTCTACTCTTATTGCAGGCACTGTGAGTTGTTGCCATTATTTTTGATGGGAGCAGGAGGGACCAACATCAGTACGAGTTAAGTTCAACTTCAGAGCTGAAGTAAAAATAAAGAGAGCAGAAACATAAATGTTGAGTGATGCTGATTTGTTTTACATTATTTGTCATTGAAATTTCATGGGGGAGCTCATACTGTTTTCACAGAACAAAGGATGTTTACATCCAGTTGGAAAACAGTGAGTCATTTAATTTTACAGAGTTGCCATTCCTTGCTACAGTGCTTCATCATGAGCCCATTATCTCTCTTCTCCAGGGTTATTATTTCCATACTGAGAATCCCTTCAAAGACTGGCCTGGTGCTTTTGAGGAAGGACTGAAAAAAATGAAAGAAGGTGACCTGCCAGTTACAATCTTATACCTAGAGGCTGCTATTCTACAGGAACCCAATGATGCAGAGGTATTTGCTCATGTGCCTTTTATTGATAAAAAAAAAGGGGAGTCGCTTTAGCATGCAATGATGGAATGATTTCAGGGCCCAAACCTTTATTAGTAATGACTGTCTGAAGCAGATTGAATGCTAACGGTGGTTTTGGAACAGTACATACTTTGAAATAGATAAAGGCAAGCTCTTCATAAGATGACAATCTATTTTTGGAAATACAGCATTTCCAACTTGTCATCTAAAGGCATTCAAAAGAGACAATATTTCAAACCTTTCCTTCTTTTCCTGATGTCTTCAAACTATTAAACACTGCTATTGAAAAGATGAACATTTTTGATTCAGTAAGAAGATTGACAAAGTTTTAAAAGTTGTATCAGTTTCTGCAGTATTGATTTTTTTCTATGAGTATGTAAAGTCTGTTTTCTGTGAAACATGAAAAGTATTCACAGTGTTAAGTATCTAGGTCTTTGTATCTATTGCTACATTAAATTAAGCAGCAGTATTTGAAAAAGCAGAGAGAAGCCCCAGATTCTCTAGAATCCCTTAAACCTGTACAACTTAGTAATTGTTCTTCACTGCTTTTCATAAAATTCTAGTAACATCTAAATTGTACAGCAACTCAAATTCAAGAAATCAGATATTCAAAACTGCATTACATTGTACTGTTGGCAGGCATGTCGTAGAAAAATCTGTAGTTATTGCTGGACAGATGTGCTATTTTTATTCACCCTGCTGCTTAACATCAGTATTAGTTGTAACTCTGCTCGCAGTTGGGTATAAATAACAAAATAACACAATGCTGATTATTCTTGCAGGCCTGGCAGTTCCTGGGCATAACACAGGCAGAGAATGAAAATGAGCAGGCAGCCATTGTCGCCCTCCAAAGGTAGATGAAGAGAATTGCTAAAGAAGGGGTCTGATGAGTATTGGGTAATGGTGCCCTAGATCTGTTTAACGTTGCACTTACCTTGGAACATGAAGCATTTATTTAACTAAGTAAAGCATTGATCAAGATGCAGAAATCTTCCCAGTGATTTCAGAGGGATGATTAGCGATCAATATTTCTGTTTTGTTAAATAAGTGCAATATTTAATCTAGTAGTCACTCCACTTGCGCAAGAGTTACATAGCCTGACAAAAATGCAAATAAAGTGCCTTTTTGATATTCTAGCTACTTGGCATATTTTCTGTAGTCTGTCCTTTAATGAAGAGGTTTTATTAATTGCAATGAGCTACTTTCAGCTGCTGAATACTAAACTGACAACATTTTAAAGTTGATAGAGATGTGAAGACTGTGGTATGCTTGTATGTAAAGTGTCAGCTCCAAAACATCAGCATTAGAATGCTCTTTCGCTAGTGGGTTTTCACATTCCCATTTGAATCAAGTCCCTTCTCTATAGTCAAATGCATTAGCAATGTTCACCATCAGGTCTTTTCACCTTAAGGATGGTCTAACTTCTTTATATGTAACTTATCAGCTTCCCTGGATACAAATCCAAGGGGTTGCCTGGTTTAGGGCTCGCTCTTCCCCACAGTTTAGAAACAAGCAACAGCGATGTTCACTAAATAGCCCAGATTCTGTTTTCAGTCAATGGCATATAACCATAGCAAGACTACAGAAACTTGTTGACTGAAGTTTTATCAAAGGGGAAAAAAAAAAAGGAGAATTCAGGGTGGATGAGAAGTAGTTTCATATGGATGACATAAATTGTGGTTTAAAAATACTTTTTTGTATAGCTGCAAAAGCATATAAACTGTCCACTTGAATTTACATAAAGCTTCCCTTTGTTTACTAGATAGATGCTATTAAAAAATGGATTTACCAACATTTCATCATAACCCAAAGGATGAAAACAAAACTTCTGTGCATACATTTATGTACACATTTGTGCACAACAATGTGTATGCACATATGGATCTATACATATGCATAATGCACTTAGCACCAAAGAATAAGACAAAGTCTCCTCTTTAAAAGCATTATTAGGCAGATCTTACTTGTGCGAGTGATTTTTTTTTTTTACACAGATTATTTTGGAAGAGTTCAAGAATTGTGCTTGGCTGATAAAATACCTCAATATATTTTTATTTTCTGCCTAGGTGCTTGGAATTACAGCCAAACAACCTAAAAGCTCTGATGGCCCTGGCTGTAAGTTATACTAACACTGGCCATCAACAAGAAGCCTATCAAGCCCTAAGAAACTGGATAAAGCAAAATCCAAAATACAAGTACATAGTGAAAAGCAAAAAAGGGTCCCCAGCACTCACCAGGAGAATGTCTAAGACATCAGAAGAAAGGTAAATGCAGCGTAAATCCTGATGGCAGAAAATTTAATGGCTTCCCTAGATATATGATGGTGCATGCAATGCCCCCGACTCTGTAGAAGCCCAGCCTGTTCCCTATGATTGGAGGCTCAGTTGCTCTAGTGTTCCAGGTGGGAAGGCAACACAGGACATTTGGTCCAGCAAATGAAGGCTGTATCTTAGGACATCTCTGAAAGTTAAAATAAATACAACAGCTAAAAAGAGATGCGTCCTCTCAACTCCCATAGCTTTCTTCTGATCCTGTCTGCTGACTCTGTATTCCCACATCCTGCACCCTCACTTTCAGCTATTTCCAAATCCATACCAGGCCCTGTATCCTGCTCTACATGTGTGTCTTCTTCCTCCTGTTTATCCTGTTTCCTATATCCCATCCCAGCCCCTCATCTCCAGCAATGATAGTCATTTTGCTGTGAGACATGGCTTTGATTCCTTGAAAACACTAGGACATAGCATCTGCTTGTTTAAAAGCCATTCTGATTCTAGCCAAAGAGACAGTGTAGTCATTGTATCTGACTTCAGCCTAGCACACTGTAATAGGAGCTGGCAGCCATTTTAAATAACAACAAAAATATCATTAGTTGGCAGCTCTTTGTCATGATTTCATGAGGTCGATAAATAACCATCTCTGAATTGTGAGATGCACGAGAAAGTCATTAAAGGCATAAACATGATTTATAGAACTAAAATGCTAGGGCTATCTTGTTGCTTGTCATTTTGGAGACAGGGTTTATGTTTTACCCATATCACTAACAAGCCCTGGATTGACAAGATAGTTTAGTACAAGGAAAAAATAAATATGCAAGTTCTGCTTAAGTGGTAACCGTGTTATGCTACTTTGGCCTCATCCCCCTGACATCTGGTGGTATTAGTGCAAAGGTTTTATGAAGCCTGCAACGGGTACAGTAGTCTAAAATTTTGTCATCTTTCTTCAGAGGTCTTGGCTAATTACTTGATCTATTCCTCTTAAGAATGACTGTTATTTTTGCCAGTAAACAACACTCTTACTTCTGAGAAATTCATGCAATTTCAATAGTTTTAGTAAGCCCTCATGTTATCTCACTTAGTTTCATAGCTGTACTTTGACTTCATAGAATCATCAAATCATTTAGCTTGGAAAAGACCTTAGATCTTAAGATCATCAAGTCCAACTTTTAACCCAGCACTGCCAAGTCCACCACTAAACCACGTCCCTCAGCACCTCCTCTACACCTCTTTGAAATATCTCCAGGGATGGCAAATCCACCATTTCCCTGGGCAGCCTGTTCCAATGCTTGACAACCTTTTTGGTGAATAAAGTTTTCCTAATACCCTATTTAAACCTTCCCTGATGCAACTTGAGGCCATTCCTTCTTGTCCTGTCAGTTGTTATAAAGGAGAAGAGACTGCCCCCCACCTGGCTCCAAACTGCTTTCAGATAGTTGTAGAAAGCAAGGTCTCCCCTGAGCCTCCTTTTCTCCAAGCTAAACAACCGCAGTTCCCTCACCTGCTCCTATCAGAACCCCTTCTCTTCATTGTATAGGTAAACTTCATTACACACATGAACTTTTTTATTCCAGACACGAGTTTACAACAGCATCTGAAAGTACATCTTTGACATGATGAAGCAGCTTATTTTCAGATATTAAGAGTATATATCTTGTTATACATCCACTACAAGGACTTCAATTTCTGGCTATGTAATCAATATTGCAGTATTGGTAAAAAAACGTAAGATGGAACTTTAAGTTATTTTTCACTCTTGTCTAGCTCACTACTTGAAGAAGTAAAGGATCTGTACCTGGAGGCTGCTCACCAGAATGGCGATATGATAGACCCGGACTTGCAGACGGGACTCGGAGTTCTTTTTCACCTGAATGGAGAATTTAACAGAGCAATAGATGCCTTTAGTGCTGCTTTAACTGTTCGGCCAGAGGTACGTTTTATGCTTTGACATTTTTAAGAATTTAGCTTTGCAGGCTATTTTCTTTCTCCTTTCTAGATCAGGCTAATATTAATGAGATGTCACTTTAGCCATTAAAATTTTAATACCCAAAATAGAAAAGTTAATTACAAGACAGTCCCATTTAGAAGCAGATTTATACATGTCCAGTTTCTAGCTGTGTGTTGATTAATTGCAGCAGTTATATAAAGATGCCTATAATCATGAGTCAGAACCTCACATTCCATGCCAATTAAAAAAAGACACACTACAGTTATTTTTCTGCAGCCCTCCTTGCTTTACAAGCAAAAATGAACTATTGGGTCCCTCTTTCACACCTACAGTAGAAAACTCTTTTTTTCACCAGGACTATACATTATGGAACCGTCTTGGAGCAACCTTGGCAAATGGGGATCGGAGTGAAGAAGCTGTTGAGGCCTACACACGTGCTTTAGAAATACAACCTGGCTTCATTAGGTCCAGATACAACTTAGGGATAAGCTGCATCAACCTAGGGGCGTACAGGTAAGTTACAAAAATGCAGAAACAATAAGGTCAGGGATCATAACTACCAAGTGAAAATGAATTTTCTAGATAGAGTTATCTAAGAAAAAAAGCAAAAAACAAAACAAAACAAAAACAAAGCAAACAACAAAACAAAATATAGCTACATAATCAGCCATTATAAAATCTGTCATTATTTTTTACAAAGTACTAACAAAACAGTGATACTTCTCTCATTGTGCATACTCAGCATAACTACTGGATCTCTCAAAATAAAATAGATCTCTAATTCAGCAAGCTGCTTAAGCATTTTGTTAACTATAAGTACAAGTGCTATTCTTAGAATCAGTGGGGTTGTTCTCACATTTAAACCTAGTCCTGTTCTTAGGAGTTTTTCTAACAGGAAAAAAAAAAAAAGAAGAAGAGCTTGTCTTTAGAAGGGAAACTTCCTGCAGTAGCTAATGGTGTCTAAAACACTTCTGGTACTTCCTCCCACCTGCACTGTTAAAATGAAGGGGAGCTACACAACAATGAAGACAGTATCCCCAGATGTATGCAAAAAATGCTCTGCACTACCACAGCACACATCCACTTGTTTAAGGAAAATTAAGAAAGAATAACACAGTGACACCAATGAACTATACTGGAAAATATTAGACTCGAGTCCAGCATAGAACTTCAGAAAGTTTTCCTCTAGTTGTTAAGCAAATTATATTGCTTGTTTGTTTGTTTCTTTCTTTTTTTCTCCCCTACAGAGAGGCTGTCAGCAATTTTCTCACTGCTCTCAGTTTGCAAAGAAAGAGCAGGAATCAACAACAGGTTCCCCACCCTGCTCTATCAGGCAATATTTGGGCAGCACTTCGAATTGCTCTGTCTATGATGGACCAGCCAGAACTATTTCAAGCTGCCAATGTGGGTGATCTAGACATTCTGCTAAGAGCTTTTAATCTAGAGCCGTAATAAAAAGTATTCATAAATTGATTAAATTGTATTAGGGAACAGAGAACTCTTTTATTACTCATCCCAAAATGACCACATTTTCCAAAAGATCATGACTGTAGATCAGTAGGGGAATTCTCTCGGACATTATTCAAAAAGGAAAAGTTCAAAAGCACAAAACATTGTAAATAAATTCAAATTCAATGGATTGAAATGAGCTGTGGCTAATCTGACAAAGCTCTGAACTAGATGAAATAACCATTTCTGAAGAATCTTCATCCCATGCAAGCTATAGCTCTCTCTATATACACAGCTAAACAAAGAAAAATATATTGAGAACAAACCTAGATAATTGTTATTGCACATTAGAATGGCCAGCAATGCATCCAGGGAACCTGCTTAGTAGCTCGTCGCACTATGCCGACATCACTTTGCCCTACAACATGGAATCCCTGTCCTTTGGTTTCTTTCTGGAAAAGTTTTCTCAGTCCATTTTTAACATAGCTCTGAAACTAGATGCATGTAAAATTGATGTATTGTGGTTTCATGTATTTATTAGTTGGCAGTCAAGACAATTTTTGTTTCCAAAGGTATCTTGATTAATTTGGGCCAAATTCTGCAGGCTCACAAAGCTGTAAACCATGTGCAATGTTAAGAGGAACACTGTCTGCAGGACTAGGCCACATACACATGGGAAGGCCAAGTATTGCCAGCAGAAGTGGCAATTTGCACTAGAATTGTTGCTGTTTAAACCAGCTATTCCTGATCTTGGACAAAGTACGTCTGTTTCAAAGGAGTTCAGAGCAGGATCTGCACCTATCTATGTACTTATGCACTTTAAACTTCCTTTCTGTAAAATAGTGCTATGCTTTTATTTTAGTTACTAAACTCAGAATGTACAGGATAGCCTCGTTGGCATAAAGGACCAAATATCATTTCCTGAAATGTGATGAGAGGGGTTTTGGTATTCTTATGTTTAAAATAATGCAAATACAGTATAAACTGCAATATCTATTAGAAAGATTGTTCTATTTTGCATCCATCAGGTACTATACACATACCTGCATGTGCATGCACATACATGTTGTATGTGAATTATGTAATTTCAGAACATAGTAAGCCACAGATTTTCATTGAACATAAAGAAAAGTCTTTGTGGGAGTTCATGCCTGCAGACCAAGCCCGAAGGAAAATTTTCCCTGAAAAAAAGTAGTCTAGACAATGTTTGTAAGACTGAGACTAAGACTGATCCTGCTGCTGTGACAAGCAGAAGCAGGAGTCTCAGTGACCTCCATCAGAGCAGATTACATCCTTAGGTAACATCAGTATTTGTAGATGCTTAAAAATGGGTATATATATATATATATATATACACCCCATCTTCATTTTCCCTGATTGGATGAATGGGGAGCAGTACTGAAGGCAGTACACAGCCACATGATGAGGGGAGTGATTTGGCTACAGTCAAATACATTTAGCTCAAGGTGAACATGTCAATCAAAGACAGGAATAGACATTTTTAGGAGGTAATTCTCAGTTCCTGATATTTTTAATGTTTTTCTGAAATAGTGAAAGACAAAAAGTGTAATTAGATGGCTACTGTGTTGATCTGTGGCCAGGAATTCAGTCTGCAGGGTAGCTATTGGAATGTGTTCAAGTCTGACAAAAAGTCCTTTTCCTATAAGCAGCATTAAAAGGAATTCAGCTCAATCTACTGGATTAAAGAAAAAAAAAAAATTTAAAAAATCGAATTGCACAGATCACAGGCAAGAAGCTCTGTCAGAACTGGACAGCTTCAACAGTACAAACCTGAAGTTTCTTGCGGCTGTCTGTTATTTTGAGCAACCACTTAAAGGAAAATTCCATGGAAAACAGTGTAGTCAATGCATCTAATCACCAACTATCGTTTGTTAAATAAAAATAATCAGTTCTCATTAAAAAAAGTAATCCCTTGCTGTCTCCCAGGGAATAGAGATGCTGAAACAGTTACAGATCTCTTTTTAAATTAATTTAATCTCTTTATTAATTGTTTACATATATGTTCCTGTTTATCAAGCATTTCTCTAAGAATTGGCTCTCAAGGACTGACTGGGAATGTCATGTTAGCTAAACAGGCTGCTGTATGCATATCTGCTGACAACAGTTTGCTCTTTTGCTTTGACAGCGATGTGTGATGACAGCTCTTTATTGATAAGGAAGAGCAGAAGGTGCAGTGCAATTGAATCTAGAAAGTGATAAGAGGGAAGGAAGGCAGCTTCGAGAAGAGGCTGTAAAGCAAAGGCATATGTGCTTGCTTGATGCCCTGCCATCACACAAGTTCTTCTATAATATCCTCTGTACTGTTGTGTAGGATAATCAGTGCTTATCCAGATTAACTGTTCAGGAGCTTTATTTTTCTACCTTTCAGATTAACCAAAACCCAAAAAACTTAACTGCTTGACTTCTCAGAGTCAGAACAACATGGGGCATTTGATACTGATGGCAATTCACTAAGCCTCTTCCCCAGCACGGTCAACACAGCAATTCTGTTAGGAAAACCCAATGCAACTCCCAACCTCCCCAAAAAAGAACAGACTAAGTAGGTAGTTTTTGATTTATCCTGGGATGCACGGCTCAAAATCCCATTCATTCACAAGTACATGTCCACACCCCCACAACTGGTACAAGGAAAGCTGTCTGTGTAAACCTAGGGACAAACCACTGGGGCTGAACTGTGCCTCACAAGGGGAAAGCCAGGCCCCCAGCTCATCGCAAGCACTGCAGTTCTGCTGTACGGGATGCTGGCTACAAGGCCTAGCCAAAGCGATTGTGCACTCTTGGAGATTATCCCAGCTGTACTCTCCTGGTTTAGATAGCCTGTGGCCAGTTAACCATGTACCACTGACTGAGACACCGCATGAAAGACTGACCAAAGCAGACAGACTTACAGGGGAGGTGGCACATCTGCTCATACTAGACACCAGTTCTGCCCTGGTCTGTGTGGGACAGTGGCCAGTGACTGAGGTCACCTAATAGGGCAGCCTCAGCAGCTCCAGGAACTCCTGGAGACTTCTTCAACATCCTGGGCTTTATTCTCCTCTAGTCCCCACTGCCAAGCACTGTCAGTGCAGGAGCCAGGATTAGATACAGCTTTGATATGACCTCCTCACGGTGTTTCTTAAGTACTCAGTGGCAAGCATGTATATTTGCCTGAAACAGCAAGAGGAAAGATGTGAGGAGACTGCAGCATATTAACACCCTGAAGAGGAAATTCCTCTACTTTTACTTCTAACTAAGCATGAGGTAGGATAAATAAGGCGGCTGCTGAGCAGTAGCAGATTGAGCCTGAGAGCGAGAGACAGGAAATCTGGGTCCTGTTCTCAGTGCTCCCTGTGAACTCGACCTTCTGCCAGCCCTAACTTGTCCAGGTGTGCAAGGAAGGAAGATGGGCATTGCATATGATGGCACTACCTGAGAACAGAGTTCTGCTGCTTCATGGACTGCCTGGGTGAGGTCACCACTCATGTAAATTGATAGGTAGCACACAAACACAAGGTTGCTCAGGTCTAGGTAAGGAAGCAGCTTCACACAGACTAGCAATTTCATCTGAGAGACTCACAGACAGGTCAGGATGACACTGCACAGCATCTATAGGGTGATGCCAAATCAGAGTACTGCAAAGGGTTATCTTCATCTCCCACCACTTTCCCCTTCTTCTTAATCCCCTCTTTCTCCAGAGGTGATTTATCACTGCCAGGTAATTGATTCCAAGTTTGAGTCTTTTTTCTATTTTATATTTCATGCAATTAAAAAAATGTTTTCCTAACACCAGCTTTCAGGTGTCCCTCTCTTCTGCAAAGCTTTATAAATATTTATGGCCTGTAAGTCCATCAAGCTGCTGAACACTGAAGGTCTGTAATCTTCATTGGAGTGCTGAGCACTTTGCACGATCAGCTCATGTGCATGTATAGAGTTACTGGAAAAGGGCTGGCCTGTGATGCCACTGCACATGCTGAACAGGTACTGAAACCAAACAGGTTATTTAGTGAGTGAGGCTTTGCAATGAAAGCAAGAGACTCACTTCTTCCTGATCTCTATAAACTGTAATAACTCTAGAAACCGTGTTGCAATAGACTGGTTTATATCCATTTGCTCTTTAGGCAAACACATACACATATCTGTAGCTAATGGTCTTTTCTTGTGATCTGATAAATCACAGCACTTGTAAAAACACCAGGGGGGAGGTTCAAATGACAAAACCTCACCTGACAATACTGCATGCGACTACACTAACAAATAACCACACTGAAATATTAACACAAAGCATGCAGTAATGCTGCTGGAGTATATGCTTACAGAATGCATGCAGAAGGCCCACACATAGGGTATTTTTAAACTATTGATCGATATCTTCTATGGGATATTTTAAAAGTACTTTGCATCTGCCAAACTCAGACCTGAGCTGTTCATGTTATTTGGAACAGGTTAGATTAAACGCAGAGCCCTTTTTAAATCCCATCCTTAGAAATCATTTTTCCTTGTGGATTACATGCTTGCTTCAAGTGTTTAATTAATGACAGACATCTGCAGCAACAGCTTTTGCAGACACATTTTAGTATCCTCTTATGAATTAAAAAGCTAAATGTGCGCAGCTTCCACAGTGAAGCTGTGTGCTCTTCTCCAGCCTAAAGCAGCATCAACCCAGACAGAAAGATTCCCAGAACCTGTGAAATAACCATTGCCTCAGTCTACACTTGCCATGGCCAGGCTTTTCAAACTTGCCCGCTAGCTCTGAGGTTAGCTCAGTGTCTGACTGTCCTGCTTGAAATACACAGATGTAAAAGTTCACAGGATCCAAGTAGCTGCAGCATCCACTGATTTCAGCTGCAGACACTGCACTCACTTGAAAGCTCAGAACATCAAGTTAAGCATGAAGAGCTAGCAATCCAATTTAGAAAACTTGGGCCTGTCTGTCAGATGAAAAGGTGGATCCTGACAACAACAACAGATCAGCCAGGTGATCCTAGGAGCAGCCACAGACCATGGGCCTCTGTAGCACAAAACCCACCCCGACAGAAGTAACAACTGTAACAATTACTGGCAGCCACAGAGGCAAAGCCTGAGACCTGAATCACTGTCTGTTGGATACAGTGACAACTGGAGTGAAACAGAAATTGGTTGTAGATCTCTTTTGCCTGAATATGCATCTGCAAAATGAGACACATTAGTTGCTTCGCATGAATAACCTGCACAGCTGAAAAACTGAGATTTCTGGTCACCAGTGTTGTCAGCTTAGCAGTCTGTACAGTGAATTTCTGTAATCAATGTTTATAAAATACCAATATTGAGTATTCACAGATAAACGTGATAGACATATACACTGCACGTTGCAAAAACAATGGTGGGTATGCAATACAGTATTATCTATTCAAACCTCATCTAGGCTAGGAATCAGATTCCTTCATTACAGTTCTATTGGCTTGGGACTGGTGAAATCAGAGAAAAGGAGTGTCATGCATGAAGAGATCACTGACACTTTGAACAAACCTAAGCAAAAAGAAAAACAAGCATGTCGCAGAATCCACAGAAACTTTCAGAGCCTCAGCCCACAAAGTAATAGGTATTAGGCATCAGAAAGAAAGAGAAGGAATCTAAATTTTCCTAAAATAAGCTGTAACTTTACAAATGCTTGCACATGCGACAGCCCATTGAGCAAGCTTGCATGGTCAGGACTTAATGTGCTTTGATCTTTTTTCCCCTTCCGCATTTACAGAATGCCATCGACATTGGCTAAACGTTTAATTTAAATAGCCTTTTTAATATCAGTAATCTATTGTAAATTCAGAAAAAACATTTATAAATATATTTTATATATCAGAGTATAACATATCTAGAGTAAAATTATATAGTTTTGAGAGGCATTCTGTGCGGCTTCTTCTATATGCTGTAAACTGAAAACCTTTGCAATCTTGCATCAGTTTTTTTGGCTTTATTTTTAAGCCAACATACAGGAAAGAAGAGATTATCGGGTTGGCAGTATACTTTCGCCTGCACCATCTGAAGAGCCCTGCTGCTGCAAAGACTTACATGGCCTACTTGACTCTCTGTGTCGATAGTTAAGTGTAGGTGCAAGGCTTGGCAGCAAGGTGGGTGGTGGATGCAGCAGCGGGAGTTCAGCCCTACACCTGAATGTTTACATTCCGTTACAGAGGTTCATATTAACCCAGATTGAGAATCTGAGTGTAAGTACATACAGAGCAAAAGATTAGTTTCTTACTACAGGTAACTTTGCCTCTGTATACTTAGTGCATTATCAGCTGTGTATAATATTAAACACAGACTTGTAGTTTACTGATGCTTTAATTTGATGTTTCCTTGCACTGCTGTTTAAAATATTCTATTTCTTCAGAAATGAACGATGAGCATACTGGATGTGTTAAATTTATTAAGGTCAGAGATGACTATTTGCAGAGCACCACATTTAATGTAGTATTTTTGTACTGTAATGGAAGCATGCCTTCCTTGGGTTCTTTTCCACATACTAAATTTGATTTATTTACCTGTATTTATAACTGTGCGATTTTTAAATATGTTTTAAAAATAAACTTTGTCTGTGGCTTCAAATATTTCAAAATCTCTTTTCAATTTGAAAATGGTGTCGAGTATAATTATTAGAGCTGAAATGAGGGACATACATCTCCAAATGAAATAAAGGAATTTTTTTTTTAATGAGGTCTTCTCTCCTATTGTTTACAATGTGAACATGCTTCTCTGCTTACAAATTAAGCCCAGAAGACACATTTTTCATTGCCATTTTTCATAAATTCATCATTACTCCAAGGTACAGTTCTCAGTTACCTAATACGGCCTTCCACAAGCTGTCTGCAGAAGTTACCAGGTACAAATCCTACACACAAAATTTTTGCATGAGGCCTGCAGAGAGCCCTGTAGCTTGCCCAAGGAGCCATGTTATCCTACCTCTTCCAGCTGCTACAAGTGGTGTGAGCACAGTGCAGTGTAACTCGCCATGGTCACAAAGAACATCTGCAATAGAAAAGAAACCAAAACAGATCATTAAATTCAGACTTCAGGAGCTGAACACTCTTTAACCTTTTTTACCATTCAACACTTTACATGGTCTTCTACTTCCACATCAGTCTGTGTCACTTACAGCCTGGCAGGTTTGCCTCTTGCCACTCCTCCAGTTCCCAGTCCCATGATCCTATAAAGATGAGAGAGTTGCCATCCCTCAATCTTCTTTTTTGGCCTATACTTCATCTGCCTAAGAGTTCCAGTGGTCACACTGCTACGTAAAGCCTTTACACACGAGGAAAACAACTTCTACTTTACTGGACAGCAGGTGAAATTTCTAAATGAGTATCAGGAATTACAAACCAAGATAAAGCAGTAATTTGGGGTTGAAATGACAAAACTCCTCCACGTGAACATTGTCATTATGTTCAAAATGCATCATCCATCTTAAAAGTTAAAAAAATCAAACAAACAATTTTAAGTCCTATTTTCTATTTTTCCATGTTTTATAACCACTCAGGTCTTAGGGATTTTTAAATTTTTTTTTTCAACCCATAGAAGTGCCACACATTACAAAAAAAATCAAGACTCACAAACTTTTGTCCCCTATGTGGGTTTTTAAGTAAAACACCAAATGTGACCACAAACAGTAAGAAAACAGGCAGCATCAAAACATACTCATCTATTCCTCTTCAGTTCAGACAATAAAAGAAGAATCCACAGAGTCACAAGATGTGAGAATATTTATTTTTAATTTAAAACAGTTGCAACAATGTCATTCACAACCTTTCTCATCTCAGACAAATACTCTCCAAAATGTTAACAGTGCTTCAAGCAAACAACTCTGAATGGTGCAAAGTAAACCAGTACAGACACTTCCAGGATACAACAGTAAAACCCCTGAAGAGTGAATAGAAATCTCAGCCTTGAAGGTAGGAAGGGTGATGGGAAAATAATAAAAATGTATGTCCAGTTACATATTTTGCATAGTCTTTCACTGCAAGAAAACAGCAAAGATAAGAATGGCTGCTGCCAGGATGGAGAACAAAAGGAATGAATTGGAGATGCTTCTAAAACAATCTAATGAGCTCTGGTTGTATCTGTATTCTGAGTGTGTGCTCTGACCCAGCGGAGGCTGACAGAATGAAAGAAACTGGACTGATGCTGGTTTCAGTTACACCAAACTAAGCCAGAAATACCACTGAACCCTGTAGAATTACAAGTGATAATAGTCCAGAAAGAGCTAGACTTGGTTTTTAAACCATGGCTTTGAATAAATTAAACTTTTATCCCAATTATATTTTAGCTTTAGCGTCTACATGTGTTTTGGAGACTGGAGATTGTGACTTGGACGGAAGGATCTACTGAATCCAGCACACTGCTAGGAATGAGAAGAGAAAAAGAAAATAAAGAAATGTTGAGTTTCAATTCTTTGTACTCTTCTAACTTAAATGTAGCATACATAAAAGTAAAAATCGGTCAGAAAAATAAGAGTATTATTTGCTGCCAAGTCCTGGATTGCCATAATTATCAGGTTAGATTGTCTCAAACAGCTCACAGTGATTTTTCTTTCTCCATCCTTTTTTGTCAAGGAGCTCACTCTCAGTACACCTAACCCCCCAGCAGCCATCATAGTACCCAGACATCTGGTGTTTCCCCATCAGCCACTGCCCAGGTAGTGCACCGAGACCCAGCCCAGCACAATTAAGTGCAGAGAAATTTTAGCATGCAAGACCTGATTAATTAGTCATCTATTCAGTACAGTCTGTTTCGGCATGGCTTCTGCAAGCTGAAATTTAAAAAAAGAAAACAAACCCGGAGACACAAAACAAACTGCTCTCCCCCACATTAGGCTGAATAGTCAAGAGTTTACATCCTGCTCTCCCAGATTTATGTTCTTCACACCTATCTTGTCAGAAAAGCGAGATGACTTAAATGGACATTTGAAAAAGGAGGGAAGCCACTACTTTGGGAAGTAATAAAATAACAGCTGAAGAACTTTCAATATATATTCAAGTGCTAAATTTTAGAAGACCCAAAAGCCTTTCCCCCACAATGCTCCCTGCACTTCTGACCCACTTGATAGTTTAGGCAGGCAGCACACCAGAGTGATAACCTGGAATGAACTCCAGGAGTCAAGCTGCTCTGTTCATTTATCACAGCCAGTGAATGGTTCTCCCTTTTCATTCACCATTTCCAGTTTATCACCTGCCAGGTTGCCTATTAACTGAGATCAATCACTCCCACAGCCTCTCCAGTTTTAGGATGTGCCACACAAATGGTTTGCAAGAGTTCCAGCTCCAGCCTTAATCCTACAAGACCAGCCATGGTTCCAGTTTGATAATGACCATGGGAACTACTCTGTTGGCCTTCATTTACCCAAGGCTGCTAAACAGAAAGGTAGTGGTCAGGAGATTTTGTTAGTTTATAAATAGCCTTTTAAGTTCACAAGGCAAGAGGGAAGCTGTTGTGTTGAAAATCCTTGGAATATAATTGGACATTCAAAAAAATTAAAAGTATAAATAATTTTTTTAAAAAAAATTGGGGGCAGTGTGGGGGGAAGGTCTTTTGTCCTTTTTCTTCTGCCAGAATGAGAAAGCACAAACAGCTGTATGGAAGTTTTGTTCCTTCACTTTAAATAGCATATGTATCAGTACCTAATTTGCTGATCCCATATTAAAATATGGCATTTTCTTGTGAAACACACAAATACTCAAAAACTGGAAGAAGGAAAAAAATTACTGGTGGCAGCTTTTATTTTGTCCACAACTGGTGGCTCAGTAATTACACGGCAGCTGAATCTCACTGGAGCCACCTCCTAATGTGGCAGGACACTGTTCTTTTGTGTCAGCAAGAGCACAAGGTGCAGGAAGCTTTCCCAGCAATTAGGCACCATTTACACTCTACATAATTATTGCACTCAAATTTCTCTCAATCTTTCAAGATGAAAAAACAATTAAAAAAAATCAAGTGGTTTTTTTTGGCTCTGCATGAGACTATATCACCAGAGGGAGAACTACTTTTTGCCCAAAGACTAAAAAAAAATTTAAAAATGCCCTACTCATGACCAGATTAAAAATTTGGGTTCTTTTCTGTAGCATGTAGCTGCCTGAATATTGCTATTAAACTTACAGGCACTGACTGTGAGGAAGGAGAAAATGTAATTACACCTCCCTGCCTCTCTTCCACTCTGTGAGGATTTTTTTTTTTTCCTTCAACTGCTGCAATTTGTTCTGAGGGCTCAGAGGCAACTCCAACAACAGTCTCTGAGCAGTGGCCAAGACTGAACCTTTAGGGTTTTTTTTGGAATTATGAAAGGTTTCACACTCACCATGTTACTTTTCCTAGAATCAGTGTTTTCAAATACAGTTAAAAAACCCACATATATATTCTTGTCTGTGATACAATCTGAACTAACACTCGGAAAAAAAAAAAAAAAAAGGGCAGGAAAGGCCCCTACCTACCCACCCTTTCATCCTGCCAAAGATAGAGAGTGCCTTTTAGGTGGTGTCTGTTGAAGAGATCAGATTATTGCTGTGTTTGCAAGTTTTAAGGAAGCTGACACATCATTTCAAGGAGTGGGTTTTGTTATCGTTTGATTTGTGGTGGTGGCGGGTTTTGTTTTGTGTTTCTTTGTCGGTTTGTTTTTGAAAGGGACAGAGAAGGGGAAAAATCAATCAATCAGCAATTTTATTAAGCAGTTTTCCCCACTCATGGACAGTACTAAATATTTAAGCAATCTTTGGCAGAAAGCAGAATTGCACTCTGAACACTTTGTAAGGGAGTTGATTTCAGCTGGAACGTGAGTGGTCTAGATGCAAATTTTCCTGAAAGGAATATAATGGGACATTAACCCCTTCTTTGCCTCCTTCATGAGAAAATAAATTTTAACTAATAGCTGTGGCTTTTCCTGAGGGTATGCATTTAATTTTGTAGTTAGAAATTCTGCTTCTTTTATCCATCTGTAATCTTGAATCTGTGGGAAGAACTTGCAAAACAAACATTCAAGAGATGACGAAGAAACCGATGCCCACAAAAATAAAATCTGCTATTTGTCTTTGGCAGAAAATACAAGGCCCTGACAGGAGACTGCTTCCACCTCCAGTAGTTTCTTAGGTTTATGCATTAAAAAGGTAAACCAAAATACTGTAAAACCAAATGCCACAACTTCACTGGACTTTTCTCACTGCACCAAAAAATAGTTTCTGAAATAAGACATTGTGCTTTGAAGAACACTCACACCCCTCCCTCCAACTTTATGTACGATATGATTTCTCTGAGTGGTTTGGACTCTGGCTGAAAACACTGGCTCCCAATTACCGAAGATGCAAATATTTATTTGTGCTCTTCAATGGATGCATGGACAGAACAGGCAGGAGCTGGGCTGGACTGGGCTATTTTCGTTCAACTCAAACTTCTGTTTCCTCCAAATAGTAGCTGCAAACTCCACCAGTAATCTGCATGGTCTTATGGTATCCTTGAAGGTGTATAAATGTAAAACAATATACTGTACATCACCTAAGAGAAATTTTCTCTCTAACACTTAAGGCAGAATCAAATGACTGGTTTTAAATAAGCTATAAATATCCCATGTTTTTCTTTAATTTTTGGCAGTTCAAGGGTTAAAGGTCTTTTGTTGATTTTAGTTTTTCTTTTTTATTGTACACTCTTTTGGGCAGATTGAAAAAGGCTTATGGCTTCTTAAGGCCAGGTAGGAGATCTGAGGCCTAAACTGGTATCCTGTGGTAAATATAAATGTAGCCCAGGTCTTTGGGAGGTCGTTCCGAGGCACAGACTCTAAGGTCATTGTAGATCACCCATCTGAAATGAAAGTGAGATTGATTACATTCCATGTGCATAAAAATCATCTCAAGTTTATCAGACACTTCTGAAACCCAAACTTCAAAGAGCTTAAAATGCAAAATTAGGCATCTCAACAAGAACAAAAGATCAAAGAAATAGCCAAAGCAGGTTTACTTGCATGGTCAGGAACTGGAAAGGAAGAAGGGCTTGCAGACGAGCATGCAGTAACTGTTCACATGAAGGAAAATCTGGGATTCCCAACACCATATAATAGCACAGCAAAATGACAGCCAAGATCAGCACCACAGTACTAGCAATACAGGATCAGGCCCATAGTTTGATGGATTTCTACTGATGGGTAACAAAAGAAATTGGGGGGAAGCTCAGATAAACAAAGCCAGACACAGAACTGATGTCCCAAAAGAAACAGAGATACTTTAAATAAAACATTTGCACTTCCTTGTGTGTCTCTCCCGATTCCACTCACCTTCCTTCTTTTTTGAGATGACAAACATAGTGGCCACTCATTGTGGATGTTCCCATGTGGCTGATGAACCCAAACAGCTCGTATCCTGTTTAAGAAATACAAATGGGACCATAAGTCTTTTACTGATAAATTGCAATATGACTCCAGGGGAAGCTAGTACTGGAGAAGCAGCTAAGCACTAACTCAGACTCTGCATCCCGAAACACCCTGTCTGTTAAGACAGCAGTATATTCTTGCCTTAACTACTGGTTAAATTTACCATCAAACATCAAACCAGTCTAAATCAAACCCACACAGATCTGCACACATACACAGCAGGGCTGTCATCACAGCCCCTGGCAGGAAAAAGAAACAGGAGATTTATTCCCAGCTCACAGAGAGCACCACAGAAAGAGCCAAGTACAGAGTCAATTCTGCACCCATATTAGCTATATCATGAGTGTGATTACAGATCCCTACAAATCAACTGGAAAACAGAAGTTTCTATTTCAGCAGCCCATAAAAAAGAGGACAGGAAAGAATCCTCTTCCTTTAAAATAAGGACAATTTTCGTGCTAAAAGTTTCTGGACAACTCAGCATTGGTTCTAGCTCCCCACCCACTCATGCCATTCACCCAAATTACCACCAGAAATAAAAGGGTACCTTCTTTCAGGATATTGCATAAAGACAGGGGCCTGGATTTTGGTGGAGAAGGCTTTCTGGAGCCATTTTACAGTATCATGATGGTTATCAGGATTTCAGGCACTCAGTAAATGGTCTCAGTCTATAAAGGCTAAGTACCACAAAAAATAATTATTCCTTTTTTTTTTTTTTTTAACCTAATGATAATCAACGTTTCCCATGTCTCCACAGACTTAATACTGGTCTTTAGAATGTTAGAACAAAGAAATGAATGTTCTTATATAATAACAGCAACCACAGAATCAAAAAGCCAATTGGCCATTAATTTATTGTTTTTATATGACCGTTACAGTCAAGATCAAAAGTTCAAATTTAGAACATGCTACAGTTATTGGAACTGGTCACTAAGTACCCTTCAAAAAATGTTATGTGAAATCCTTATGTTAGAACCACCGCTGAGCTTCTGTACTCCGGGGCTTTTACACTCCTAACGGGTTCTTTGCCTACTTCTCGACTTTGACTGCTGCGCGTTAGCTCCATCTTGTGGTGTATTTGGCAGTAGTCTGACTGAAGATCTCAAAGGAGAAACCAAAACAAAACGGCGAAGCAATACATGCAGGATATCAGCTATACCTGCCATATTTAGAATAAGGAACTTGGTTGAAGGGATTATCAGCTCTCCCATCAGACCACAGGAGGACAGAAACTCGGGGGTGGTCTGTACGAGCAGCGTTATCTTTACAGTGCTCAGCTTCTGAAGTTTTAAACATTCTAGCTTTTGGTCATTTTATCTTAACAGCAACAAAATAAAAAGTAAAGCTGTGCCAGGGGAGATTGATATGCTGTGGCAATAAGAAAGTTGGACTCAGGCTATTCAGGGAGTTCAAGGAAAGAGTTTTCTGAGCAAACAGAGCCCACAGAACTTAGGAGTCCCACAGATCTGGGCTGGAAGTAAATATTCTGGATCATGTCCCAAAAAAAACCACAATAGCTACTTTCAAAACAGAAAGAAACTCTGTGAATGGTGTAGCTGTGATGCAACAACATGACAGCCAGATCTAAGTTGAAGGAGAACTTACTTCCAGGCCCATCTTTGATCCTGGGTCCTTGTGACCCTGTCTCTGTAAGGATATTGGCATTAGCATCGTTCTCCATATTCATCACGTCCAAAGCAGGCTCACTTTCTTCCTCGAGTTCAGGGTGGCTGAAGATCCATTCCAGGGCATGCTCCAAATTACTGTTCTGGGAGTCAAACAAGCAAAAGTGCAGCCTTGAATCCGTTCTCTAGCATCATGCTACCACTCACTGGTCCTTCAAGAGTAAGGATCATGCTCAACACTTAAAACTTGTAAGATAGATACTCTGCCTTCATTGAAAACAGTATTCGGTAAGCACTCGGCAGAAGCTTGACAGATGGAAAATAAATCTTCCCACTACTAATCCCCATAGCCCCTGGGTTCTCATCTTGAAGATGCATAACCTTTGGGCACCCAGGTTGTTTCTCAACAGAAAGTAAAAGAAATGAGGTTTTCCTCACTTTCCTCCACTCTTCAACATTCCTGTGAAACACACAAACCACCTTCCCCACCCTAATCCAGACAAGTCAGGCATCCCACACTTTGTCAGGATAGCTCTGTGTGCATCAGCCCCTAACTGGATTTTTACATGCACGTTTTGAAGGCACCCAAGCACGCACACGTACAAAGCATATAATATGAAACTGAACAGTGTGAAAGTGATACCAGTAACTCATGGAACTCACTGTTGCCTTCAGTGCTTGAATTGCTAGATTTCTTTGGAAGCCCATGGAAATGATAATTGCAACCATCTCTTCAGGAGGCTGGTTATCTAGCCCAACAGCTCCAAATGCATCTCCTCCACTGGAAGCAACTTCTCCAAATGCAGGTATGACCAATGGCTCAGCGAAGTCTGGAACAAACAGACATTCATCAGTTCCTTCTTTTGCCCCATTCAACTGGAAAGTCAACTACAAACACTAAGAACAAAAATAAAAGAGAACCTCAGAAGCAGTCCTGAAATCAATGTATGTTCATTTTACTGTCCCAGCTGGGACTTAGATGCATGGAAAGACCTAAAAACAACAAAATGACCATGCAGATCACAAAATAGCTAGGTGAATAAACTCATACTGATTAGGCTGGAACATTCTGGCACATCACAGAAATGAAACAACCAGAGGAAAGTAGTGAAGATTGGTATGGAAGCAACGATGACACCAGAATATCAGACAAGCCAGCTGATAAGTGTACAGAAGTAAAATGAACCGATTCCATAGCTGAAATACGTCAGTTAAGCCCATTCCCCATTTCCACAAACAACACAAAAGCCCACAGTGAAATGTGACCTCAACCAGATCTGGAGTTTCCTGGCAAGGGAGTGCTTGGATATACTCAGTGCTGAAGTTATGAGTCCAAACTTGGCATGGATGAAACACAGGAAGTAGAGAACAGCTAGCAGCCCTGTCCATCAGAAGACAGCCCAAGTTCCAAGTACACCACGAGTGCTTTAGCCTTAGCTACAGACAGCTGATATGGAAGAAAAGCATCCAGACCAGGATGGATTCTTTGTACTTACACTTGATCACAAGTCTCTGCTTCCCCTTTAGCAACACAGACCTAGCCAAGGGATGGAAAACAGAGCTCGTCTACACCACCAATGAGGACAGGCAAGTGTACTTCTGGTATAGCTTAGGTTAGTTGTCTTTTTCTAGGCAGAAGATACCAAATAATGTTCAAGATCTCCATATTCCAGGAGCAGCTTAAGAAAATTCACTCACACCTCCAGGTTTCCTGGGGTGGGGAAGGGGGCTGATGTTTCTCTGTCACACATTATAAAATTTCTTCTAGCTTCCAAAATACACAACCAGGAGTTGAGTTTAACCTGGACCATCCAATTACTGACCTGGTTCTTCCATGTGTGCAATGATCCAGTTGAAAGCGACTTCAGCACCCAGGTTGCCTGTATAGTACACAGCCTTCCGACATGCTTCCAGGGGAAAACCCATCTCCGCCAGTTGCATAACTGAAGACTCATCAATATCTAGAGCTATAAGAAAGGAACTTCTAAAATTTTCAAGTCTAATTTCATCCATTGTATATAATTTATTGTTATTTATGGTGCCACATAATGCTTGGATTTGTTTTAGTACCACAATAAACCCACAGCCACTAGAAAACAGCCTTGTACAAAGCACTGTAGTGTTTGCTATGGACTTATTTGTAATCTTTTGACTCAGTAATCTAGATAGACCCTTAAATTTCGATGAATTCCCACAGGACTTTATTTAAAAATGTCACCATTGGAATTCAAGGGATGAGGAAGTTCAGTGCTGAGCTTAGCAGTTGGCAGCCAAAAGCTTAGAGATGGCAGCCAAAAGCAATCACCTCTCTTCAAAGGCAGGTTCTTGCAGGTGAGAGAAACAACAGATGCTGGATCTAGAAGTCTCCAGCTGATCTTCATCTCCGAATGACAGGGCCCAACAGCTTCAGCTGAGATCATCAGTCCAGAGGGAGCCAGGATCAAGCAGCTGTGACACCCAGAACTGCAAGATCCTGCTGATGAACAGCAGATAGAGGAACAGCTCGTATTCTGGCTGTGCTGATACTACTACCTAAAGAGTTCCCACATGAAAGTAAATGCTGAAAAAGTAGAAAATCAGCTGTTATTTTAGAAGCATGCAGGGAAATACTCCATGCATCTCTATGAGGACAGAGAAGCCATTACTAGCTGAGCAAAAGCATGCCAGTTTCTCAAGCAGCTGAAATACCAGTCTCAGAAAAAATGAAATACATACACTCCACGAAATGGTTCGTCATAGAGTCTGAAAATTAAGAAAATAAATAAATAGGGAAAAGGACTTACATGAGGGCTAAGTAGATTCATATGGGAAAACCTATTTCATATTTTTTAACTCATAGAAATATCTGACCTCATACAGGCAGGTCATGTTCATCATTACATCCCTCATGTTTTTGCCATGAATTAGACCAGGGATGTTCCTGTCCAGTAAGTTCCCTAACTCAACTCAGAGCAAGGTGTCACTGGTACTACATACCGGTAGGAAATGTAGCTGATGGCTGACCTAATCCAGCTTAAACAAGCATCTGTTTTGTGATAAATAAGGTACCATCACCCATGCATTTACACTAATCCTAGGTCAGTCCACTGAGCAAGAGCATAAAAAAGAATAGGCCCTTGTAAGGAACCTGCAGACAAGGCACCACTGTCAATCAGCAGGTTATAAACAAAATTTAATAGAGAAATGCTGAGAAAATAAAAGCAGTTTAGGAGCACCTTGTTCAAGTGTAAGAAATGAGTGGATTAATGCTCCACCCCTCTTCTGACACCTGTTATGAGACTCAGTGTAGGGGTCTGAGACCAAATCCTTTGCACCAGGTCCTGGGAATGCACAGTGACTTTACTGAAAGGGAGTCACAAACATGCACTGAAGGTCAACAAACGGAAGATGCTCACTGAATGAAGTAGCTGATTTTCATAAATGTAGAGAGGTTCTCTATCCACTTAAATCCTAGATATCAATCAACACTTAATAAGGATGAGCATGACTTCATCCTCAAGTAAGGATAATCACCCAAGTACATGGAACACATGGAACAATTCTGCCACTAAAGATGAAGAAATCACAAACACAGCACAAGCTGCTCCACTGAGCAGCACTATATGATTGCAAAAGAAGTAAGAACTGCACAGCAGGCTAAGTAAGAGACTATAGAGAGTAAAGCAAGTGAAATAATCAATCTATGATGTCTATCTCTGGCCACAGCAATTTCATAAAAATATTACTTATATGGAGAGTCCAGAGCAACAGCATCAATCACAAATCCTGAAACCATCAAAGGAGAAAAGCTGGAAGAACTAGGGTTCTCTAGCAGGGAAGAAAAAAAGGCTGTTGGAGTGTTTTAACAGTCTTCAATTACAGAAGCACAATGATGCTTCTTTGTTCATAGCTCCAAAACATGAATATTAAAGAGAATGAGGATGTACTAGTGGGAAAGGGAAATACAGCAGAGAAGCAGTCAGTAAATACCTTTTGGATCATCGGGAATAACAATAGGAGGAGCAATGTCTGGAAGCTCCTCTTCTCCTGGCTGGAGACCCCTGGCCCGAAGGTGGCTGATATCGAGAAAATCTGGCATGTCTATAGAAACATCTGCACAAGTAAAGAAACAGGCTAAGCTTATAAATCTAGCAAAACAACCTCATGATGTAACCTACTCCTTCAGAGAGAGAAGTCTTCTACTTGAGGTACAAACACAGCCAGGATTCTCCTCCTGAAACAAGTTATTTGAGAAATTTGGAACAATAAAGCAAAATTTAATTAGGAGGTCAGACTATATAAAAATGTATTTTAATGTCACAGACCTGATGTAATTTGTCATGAAAGGAAAGAAGATTCAACTAGGATCTTCACAGTACAAACTTGAGACTCAGGTCAGGTCTTCATTATAGACCAAAGTGTGTACACCTTATAGTTGGATAGAATTAGAAAAAGGTAAAAGGTACATACCAAGCTTTTTGGGTATCCAATCAAGGCCAAACGTGAATTTCTTTATTTGAACCACTAAGTACTCGGGAAATGAAGCGAAACGAGAAGTCCTGGGAAGCACAAGAAATACAATTCACTGAAACATGGCAACAAAATCACAAGCAGCACAGATTTCAGTACCTTACGCACACTGAGATGAGCTACTTTAACCCTGAGTAGGATCAGCTGGGATGGGTTTCATAAACATAAATTTCACAGAATGTTTTCAAGTACAATGAAGAAGAATGGAAGTGGCTTTCCATACCTTCATATCTTGATCATCAGTGCCAACCCTTGCAGACAATCCAGCTCACAGGAAGATTACAGAAAACAACTACAAGTAATATTAACTTGCTTACTTAAGTTATTCTGAAGCTGATTGTCAGGAAATAAATTTTGAATGACATACAGCTAGAACTTCAGGGCATTGGCTTAAAACCCATCTTGGACAGAATGGAGTAACAATTAAATCTGCATTTTATTCACTCCCTTTCTAGTAAGAGTAGCCCAGGACATGAGGTATCAGTCCACCTACAAAGCATTTCCTTAAGTAAAGATTAACAAAAACTGTCATTTGCAGTTTTCACATGGAAGTGCTATATAAGAAACCTACACAGCATTCTTATTGAGCTACTATAGTATTTATCAGAATAGAGAATGACCCTTGAGATAAGGGGATGCCTGATATTTGCCCTCTTGGTGAAAAGAAAGTTTAATCTTGAACACACTGTAACATTCTCCTTCTCTATATTGCTGTTTTTCTCACATTTAATCTCCTGCATCCTTCCCTTTATCTTCCAGTCACACGTACCATCCTTACTGTATTTTACCCAGTGTGGTGAAGTAGAAGAAAACACATCATAAATATCAGGCCTTCCTACCTTCCTACCATACTATACTTAACTACTTTCTAAATTCTTGTTAGCACCACTTGAAATTCTAGTAACTTTATCATTAGTAACACAAAACTTTTGAATTTTAAATAGAATTTTTTTTTTTATTTAGGGAATGAAGATCAGCTAAATTACAAATTAACCCTGTTAATTACAAATTAATGAATTAAAATGATCTTCCAACATGTTCACAATTAATACAAAAACCCTTTCTGCTCCATTTTTTCCACCAAGTGCAGTTGTCTCCCAATTTTCATTACAATGTCAGTGATACTTTATGCTAAAACAGCAATGAGTCATTGATATGTTAAGTGACCTAAAAATAGAAGCAACAAAGACACAGCAAACCAGTTGCAGAAGCCAGTTTTCAACCACTCCTTGCTGCTGACATAAAAGGAACCGAATAGGAGGCTAACTTCAGTTCTCAGTAAGATATCCTGCTGCTGAAAATTGCACTGATCTTTAGAATCATAGAATGGTAGG
>VWZY01007367.1:61436-95000 GCA_013399075.1 Chloroceryle aenea | reverse complement strand
GGGGGGGGTCGACACATCTGAATATCATCACCCCCCCTGCCAGAGCAGGATATCCACACAGGAACAGATCCAGGTAGTTTTTGAAATTCTCTAGCTAAAGTGACTCCTTAGCCTCTCTGGGCAGCCTGTTCCGGCTCCATCACCCTCCCAGTACAGAGGTTTTTCCTCATGTTGAGGTGGAAATTCCAGTGTTCCAATTTGTGACCATTGCCCCTCCTATCACAGGGCACCACTGAAAAGAGCCTGGTCCCTTCTATTTGACACCCACCCTTCAGATATTTGTAAACATTCATAAGACCCCCTCTCAGTCCTCTCTTTTCCAGACCTGACATCCTATTTCTTCTTAATGCTTTCTAAGCCCAAGATGTTTGTGGTTATTTTATCTACTTGATTATAAACACACAAAACAGCTTCCTTCCTTAACATGTCCACTTTGTACCACAGCCCCATGCAATTGACAACAAACTTAACAGATGCAACCAAACACTGTAGCATACAAAGGTGATGGGTTAAAATCTAAGCACAAACAATAAATAATACATATCAACAAAGTTTTTAGCATAGTACTTCAGCAACACAGAAATTTCCATCCAGCTGAAGAACTTTCTCACAAGAAACACAACCTTCATTTTCTTCACCCCATTTTGTTGCCACACAATGCCCTTCGTGTTTTCAGACAAATTAAGACATCAAGAGACTAAGTCCAGGATCCAATTTAAAAAAAAATGGGCAGACATTTAAGCCAAGACATTTAAAGTTCAAGCTCTTCACAATCAGACTGCATCACCTCTAGCAGTCTGACAGTTAAGAACCATTTATTTCCTGCTCAATTACTCATTACAACTCTCACCAGGCTTGCTCTGCACATTACATTTATGAGCCCCAATACTAATAGAATGCCAAAGCCCACTATGCCTTCTCCTGTTTCTCTCTGCATCACGTCCAGGTAGCAAGACAAGCAGAGAGCACTACCATGTGGGTTTCTGAGAGGCAGCCAGACACACACTCACTTAACTCCTGCAGATTTTGCTTGAAGGGCACTGCTCCAGAAATCCTCTACATTGTTTGGTTCGGAAAAGGCCTGCAGACACGCACTAAAGGGGATCTTGGCACGGACAAGCTCTGGGGGAGGTCTCCTTGCAGCTTCTGCTTCTCGCCTCTTCAATTCATAGGCAATTAATTCATCTGAAAAATACACGTGGCACTAAAAGCTAAATGAATATTGCTGTGGACCAGTGTCCCTCGCTGGTCTTATATTTGGAAGTTTTAGAAATGCAAAACCCTACTTATCAATGAAACTTATACAAGGATTTAACTAAGTAATAAAGCTTTTTGCCTGCAGTGGGGTCAGGAGCTACACTTAGAACTATTCTTTTTGAAGGTTTCTGTTCATGATGAAAACACAGAACTAGAAATACTGGGCAACAGGCAATTAAAACCTTGTCATGACAGCCAGCATCCTGTCCTAACAGTTACACTAACTACCCACTTTATCAGCTCAATATGACTTGGCAAAATATTGCTGTCTATCAGTGTCATCTGACTTTCTAGACAGGACAGGATTGTGTATGATCTAGACAGAGTCCTGACCCTGGCAAGCTGAGCAGCACCATATGCTAATTCATAAACTAATATAACCCCTGAGCCATTACCTGGAAATAACATGTTCTTTTACAAGCAACAGAATCACTGAAACTGATTAACAAAGAATGTGAAGTTCTCAAAAAAAAAAAAAAAAAAAGTAGTCAAGTCAAAATGGTCTTATTAAAATATGTTGTCCAGTTCAAGGTATTGTGGCTAGATGAAAAGTAGTAGGTGAAATCTCTGTCTTGTGCTACTTCAACGAATTTATCAAATAATCAGAATAGCTCCTTTTGGATGGAAAATGGAGTATAAGCAGGGATAATAAAGCCACAAAATGATGTGTGCTTAAAATCTCCTTTTAAAGTAAACCAAACCAAGTAACCTTCCCCTTATAAGTTTATTTGTTTGATTTGCCACGTGCCCTTGAATGATTCTATCCATAGAGAGACCACAAGGGGGTGAGAGCTTCATTACCCCACGGTTGAGAGTCACCAGCTGAGCCAAGAGACCAGTTTGTTTCTTTACCTTTGTTGGTTGCTGCCTCCATGGCAACAGGTAACTGCATGATATAGTCCACTCTCTCTGTGTAGCGGACCTTTCTGGACTGGCAGCACTGCGTGCGTTCTTCCACCAGGAACCGGAAAACATCACTGGGGTTTTCTGAACCTACTGGGTTCCTCTGAAAGGAATATTAGATCCAATAATTTAAGTGATAATCATGAAAATGACCAGAGAACACAAAGGCTGCTGGTTGTTTTACAGAAAACACAAAGACACCAATCTTGCAGCCAGATCTGTCAGCTTAGCTTGTATTTTACTTCCTGCAGAACTCTTGTACCTGCTCGAGTCCACAGTGTCTGCATGCACAGCAGTATCTTTCTACACAGAGTGTGTACTTAATGAATCTGACTGAGTCAAGGTGAACAGAAGGTAGGAAGGTGGCAGGTTACAATAAAGACAGAAATCTCAGGTAAATAACATGGAGCATCTTTTCAGCAAATAGAATTGCTCCTACTACTCTGAATCTGCACTGAAACAGTTCAAGCAACTTGTAGTTCATTATCCAGATGGGAATGTCATACAAATAATGTACCTCCCCTTTGTTGTTTATGTTAATGTCTGTTATCAGGCAAAAACCAGAAAAATGTCTTCTAACCACCCTATAATTAGTACAAGCGTTTTGGGATGCAGAACATTATGCATGCAAATGCAGATAACTTCAGCTAGACTGTAACACATGAAAAAACACTCTCTCTTCTCCAGGGACATGTGAAAAAGAGGGAGGAAGGGTGGACAAGAAAGAAAACGCTTTAAATCAAAGCCGTGTGTATTTGTATTTGTACATTTCCTTTTCAGGAAGGCAGCATTAAAATTCACAGCACTGACTCTTTTACACACAGCACTGAGCCGGAGCTCGGCGGAACTCACATTTTATAAAGAAATGCTCAACTGACAAATAGTGACTTTGCTTTCAGCAGGAGAGTCCTCTCATAAATGTTCACTGATGTATAGCCAGGATTTGTAAAAGAACTGGACATGGTAATTAGCTTGCTCCCAACGATGGTAAAATTAAGATTATTATTTACAATAATAATCTTAATATTCATTTCATTAATACTTCAAGACAGACTTCAGTATGGTAAACAAATGGATAGCATGTAAACATAAAACAAACAGCAATTTAACAGGACAGTTACATGGTTTAGAAAATATATAGCCTGCACAGTGAAGCTTGATCTCTCAATCTCTTAGAGCTGTTATGAACAGCATTGGTCCTGTGGGTCATGCAAGAGTCATAAGTAAAGGGAAGGAAGAATTAAAGAAACAAATGTTTCTAAACTGAAACACATTTTAATAGTGCCATTTTCTACATATCCATGGCTAAAAAGGGCATTAAAAAAAAAAAAAAGTCACTCATACAACAGCTCTGCCCTCACTGTCCAATATAACCAGTGTAAAGAGGCTGTAATTCAGATTTTCTCACCTCTACTAGGTTTATAAGATGTAGGAAAAATTCCTGTGCGTCTTGTTGTCTATTAGAAGAAAATTCTGGGTGGCCTTTACTTATAAAAGCTTTAAACATCCGTGGAGATATTCCATTGTGTTGAGGCTAAAAAAAAAAAAAAAAAAGATAAACCTTTTAAAGAAGGTTTTTTATCCATTCCTGGACCAAATATCCCAAAGTCACTCAATAGATCTATCTATGGCCCTTTCCTCTCACTGAATAAATGATACTTTCAGTTTCATGTGGTTTATCATTTTAATAACACCAAAAAGGGCCCTGAAACTTGATTTGGGTGTATAGTTCCTACAGTGTTCATGCTATCTGATTTTTCTTTGGCATTGGCAAGTTAAAGAGATGAACGAAGGTTTGCTAGAGGTCAGTAGTTTTCAGAAAGGCTAAAAGCCTACACTGGTTTCTAACACTTGACATTCCTTTCAGAATCCTGTTCCACTTAAAAGTATGGGTACGTCAGCTAGCAGCTTTAGGCAAGGCAAAACCTTTCAAGAGATCCCTACAGAATCAAGCAGAGAAAACTAATGTGTGCAGCCTTCGTTCCCAGCTGGGCGGTTAAGAACAGACATGAATTTGCAATTTGCAGGTGTTGGTCATGTTGAAGGACCATCACATACTGTCTTCAGCCATTCAGTGGCTTGCACTGTCAGCTCTCTTGGAAGCTAGAGAATTTCTAAGGGAGTAGTAGTTTCCTACTAAATTAGAAAATCTCTATATTCCAAGAAATTCCTAATTTTTACTTTCTACCCCTCTGTATTACTTTAAGAAGCCTCTCCAACCATCCCAAATTGCATTCTCAAGACAATACAAGCTATTATGCCTTTTAAATAACACTTCTACAAGGGTCAGAATCTTTACTCAGATTTACCCACATCCTCTGGGAGACCAAATAGTTTTCAAGACAATTCAAGCAAAAGGGTAGCCTTTAGGAAATGTCAGAGGCTGTTAGAAACTCAGCCACCCTCATTCTTTGCTACAGTTGCGCTATCATACCAATATAATAATAGAAAAAGCAGCATGAAATGAAAGGCACATAAAACACACACTAAAAGGGCAAAATTTTATTCTTGGTTTCACTGGGGTAAGGTATTCCTAGACCCACTGAAAGAAGAAGCAGATTCTCAGTTTTGATGCTTCTTCAATTTCTGGCAGTACAACAACAATCACCTTAGGCTAAGACATTCTTTAAAGTCTCCCGTAAAGAAACTGAGACTCGGTATTGCTTGGACCAAGAGATGTTCTAGGGATTTTTGAATCTTGGGTTATATGTCACTTTTGGTGTCCTCAGTTGCCTTTCATCAAAGCTAGGACTGTGGAGAGAAATATATAAAACAGATCAAACTATCATATACCAGGATTCCTTCTATACCTGAAGCAAAAACACAGCAAGGTGGCATGCATGCCCTGATGTATAATGCCATGAGTTTGAAATCAAGCCTTATTTTCACCTATACACTTCTTACCCAGCCATTTGAACAGGCAGAAGAGAAGCATGCCATGTGTGACAGTCTATAGAAGAGGATCTTATCTTGCCCTCTAAACCCTTTCCATCTCAAGTACAAGAAAAATAACAGAAGAAATAGCAAAGCTCTGAACAGAACATCAAGTCCTAGCTGATGACCCTTAAGGCTTTCAGCCTGCCTTTAATGATAGAGAGGGCCCAAGAAAACTGCTGCCATTTCCAGACTAAACTTCTGTGGTGAAGAATTTTACCTCCACAGTACAATGAATATTTATGGAATATCTAGCATACTTTCCCCATCAACAGTCACAGTTTAGCTAAATATAGACTGTGTTGGACCACTGCAGATCTCATATGAATGCTTTTACAGGCAACAACTCCCCAGAACTTTGGATGAATTCCAAAAACTCAGAAAGCTAAAAAAGGTCTTTGCATGTACAAGGTGGGGGAAGAAAAAAGTACAATAATAAAAATAAAATTCATTACTTGTTTTATAGACACAAAGCAGATGCACTTGCAAACACTGAACACCTAAGATCCTATGCAGCTACATTTATTATAAATATCATAACACTCTGGATAACAAAACACTATCTTTATGTACACCAGGCACCAAAACAAAAAAGGCACTCCCAACCTGACAAAACATGCCCAGAGGGAGAGGATGGAGGAAAATATCTATACCTGATTTTTTTTTCTAACTAAATCACTACAAGAACAAAAGCAGTAGAAGTTCTTTCAAGTCCTAATACATGCTATTAATTGTTTGATAAGCAAGTCATCTGATGTATGTAACTTTACTAAATGGAACTTATGAACAACACACGTATTGTTAAATGCCATTAGACAACCACTACTGCCATCTGCCATTAAAAAGTTCTCAATATCTCACTGCTGATAGTGACTTCTGGGCTAAACTTGGGGGTGTAGCTTTATTCAAAGGGGTCAAGTCCTTGAACTTCCAGCACATTATTCTCCATGTCCTGTATGTGTTTAAGAAAACAAGTCAGTGTACATAATTTAATGTGAGGAGTCTGTTGAAAACTATTCCATTATTCCTTAATCAGTGATACACTGATAAATTTTAAACTTTAGTTAAAGGAAACAAGCAAGATTCATTTATTTTTCCAAAACAACGAATAGCTACCGTACAAAACAACTACCGTGGAGACATCAGATCACGCGAACTACTCCGTACCAGATGCTCTACCTCTGTCCAAAAATCTCCTTGGCCTTCTGATTTCAGGAGAAATTCCTGTGTCAGTAACTGATAGATGAAGGTAGAGGAAAATGTCTAGACCCACAGAAATTATCACTACTTCTGTGACAGAAGCATGCATGACTTCTACTGTGTATAAAATTACAACTCAGTATCAGAGATTCCTACTCCATAAAGCTCTTTTCTACAGGTAGTGTTTTCAGTATTGGTTATTAGCTGACCTTGCATTTCTAAATATCCCACCTGTCCATGGGATTGGACTCCATATGCTGCTTGGGGTCACAGTACCAGAGGCTGGCAGGGACACAAATATATTTTAATTCCATTTTTTTCAGCATCACTCTAAACAAGATGTTTTGAGGCAGATGGTTTGAATAGGGAATCAAATGTAAAGATATTTTCTTGTGCAGATAACACTATCCCTATATAGAATGTATTGCTTAAGACAGCTGTTAATTGGATGACTCTAGAGAAAATAAAGGTAATTCTAAAAGCAGCAGAGCTTGAGCAGAAAGGCAAAAAATTTCTATACTACATAATCATGGGAAAAAAAAAGTTTTTTCATCCTCTAATTCCTATCTCCTTTGTCTCTAGCATGTCTATACAGTCCTTGCCCCTCAGTATACCTTTCTCTTCTGAGAAAGCTGATTCCACAATTTTTCTATTGTGAATTATTATAATATCAAGATATACATATATATATTGTTGTCCCCAGGCTTTCCAGCAATTAGAGTTTCAACATTTATCCAAAATCACATATACTGTGGTGTTTCCAGGACAGATCCCACTCGTAAAAACATGCTTCTACATGATTTCTGTAGCAGGAAACACTTGAATAAAGTCCCAATGGAACTCATCACTGGAGTAGCAGAATATTTTATTAGCAGAACCAATGGTTCCTTTACTGCTTTGCACAAATAGCCCCTGACTAATATATTCCTGACTAGAACCCTGCACATTCCACCTTGTTAAGCATCCCATGCTGGATCCACATGTGTTCGTCAATGCCCAGCACCTGTTCCCTTTTCTCAGGATATCACTTTTACCTAGTTACCAGGCTGTAGAGACTCAGTCAAATACCTTGTGTTCTTCTTTCATCACCTGCTCAATAAGCTCAGATTTCATGGGTGGCTTAGAGTACTGGCCTGAAAGGAGGCCATGTCCCAGTTTAGCCCTGTGGGGAAGAAAGTGTTGGGGTGAAAACAAACATGAGAAAAACAGCAATTAGAGGATTTTTATTCCAAGCAAAAAACTTTATTGTCTTTGACCCCCTGATGACACATCATTACCTGCAACTAAATGGACAAATCTTCCCAGTCTACACTGTGCAATACCTCACTTTGAAGCCCATCCAGAGGTGTTCTTTTGCCCTGCCATTAGATTATATGGATTCTATTTAACTTTACCAAGTAAATAATTGAGAAGTGACACTTACATCTGAGTGTTGAAATCTTGTGTTGGATCAAGAGGGGAGTAGTCAAATATTCGTGGAAGGTTTCCCACATACCTGGGAAGCAAGAATAAAGCAGAAGCACTCAAATACTACAACTAGATTAACTTCAGGTTATCCTAACTGATCCTCAGCTCTGATACATCAGCAGGCTTTTTCTGTGCTAACAAGTCAGATTTTGCATCACAGTAATGACTCAATCTAACCCTGGTGAGTGCTCCTATTGTGGAAAATGTACTTCTGTGTCAAAAAATAATAGTGAAGAAATTAGGAAATCGACATTTTAAGTTTTGCTTAAAAACATTTAGCTAAAAAAGATACAGTGGTGTTGCTAATCTGGAATTTAAATTCTATTCCTTGATCTTGAAATAACTGCAGAAAGTGTTGCTCAAAACCACAGAGCTGGGTTGAGAACCAATGTACTTGCTACTGCTAACCAACATTACCAAATATATTCCAAATTTGTATCAGGACAAAACATGTAAAAACATTGTTTCTATTGAGTTTCTGCAGCTAACTCCTAGTAGTAAACATTTACCTGGACATTGTTCTAGCCAGTTTGTTGGGAAATGAAGACATGCTAGTTAGGTATGGCCATTTTAGAAGAACACATCTAATTTCTGCTTGGTTCCTCTTGCATCCAAGAGCATTAATGAAGTAGTGGAGATAAGTGCTCCAGGTAACTCAAAGGGACCATGCTGTGTCTCATTATAGCTAGTAACAAGAAATTGTGTGAAGCTACTTACGCTCGCTGGAACTCTGGGATGCTGAAAATGGTTTGCATGACAGCGTTGAGGTAGCAGCTATTTCCCAGGTTCTTCATGCCAGTGTATCCTGGGCCATACATGGGCTTGAGTTTCACACCAGCTTCCTGAATCACTTCCCATTCAGAGACTCTTGGTTTTATATCATTATCTCTTAGCCCATTCTCTGTCTGAAAGCAATAAGGTTTTTTGGGGTTGTTGTTTTTTTGTTTGTTTAATTTCTGCAGCAGTTGTGCTGCAATAATCATCACCTACTTTGTGATCTATAGAAAATAAGAGGCAATCCAATAGGACAAGGGAGGTAAATACTGCACACAGGGGAGATCAGAGTCAAGAGGCAAGCAACTTTTTCTTTCCAATGTATCTCTTAGCTCTTTCACACAGACCACTGGCTCTTTGAGTCTTCCTAGTTGTGACCTCAATCCCAGTTGGGAACTTCACTTCTTTCAGAGCTGTGACCTCAAGCCTCAGCATCAAAACACTGCATTTTTTTTCAGGTTTCATGTTCCATTTGTAATGGCCAGGAATAGCTGCAGCTGTAGAAGCTGGTCCTAGCAAACAAACCACAAGAAAAGCTGCAGATCCAAGAACTCTTTCCTTCTTTCCCATGGGAAAAGCCAAATTTTTGATGCTGAAGTTTCTCCCCTTTACAGCTCAGCTTTCAGTTTGTAGGTAGCTCAATTGCTCACAGCTTATAGGTACAAGTCACTACAGTGTCATTTACTGCTAGTATTGCTCCATCATTTTACTAAGAATTTTTCAGCCTGGTCTAAAGACCAGAGACAAAACCTTTGCAACACCTGAGACTGAGTTTTCCAGGCTCATGTTTAAAAGAGGTTTTCCAGAAAGACTGCTGGGTAGAAGAGATTCATGATATTGGCAAGGAAATCAGTTTACCAAAGATATTATTACTACCATAAAGGCTTCTGAAACTCTTCTCTACCATTTTAGTGTTGTTATTAGTTTTCTCCCCATTTGGACAACAAAATACACTAAACCAGTAACATATTTGCTCACTTTTAACAGTCTTCATGTTCAGGTTCTCAAGGCAGTGATACTAGGTTATGTGCTTGAGTGAGGAAAAAAAAAGCAAACCCCAAACAAAACTAAAAATAAACCCACCCGCCTTTATAATCGTACCCCATTCAGATTTCTTAGATCATTTAAACAGAACTGGAAACAACATCCACTAAGCTACAAATTGTTAAAAGGACTTCTCTAATAATACAGGCCCACAACGTGTTCAGGAAAGGAACCCTTTTTGCCCCAGTCCTTTTTTAGTGTACCATGCCATAGACCACATTGTTTTCTAGACTTGAGAGAATGTATATTTCCTTTTGTAATGTCTTTATGAACAAGAACTAAGCTGAAATTTATAACTTTATGTAACAAACTTTTCAAACACTTTTTTACTTATCCATTGCTTAGCTTATTTTTGCTTAAGATTTCTGCCTGTTTTCACATGCAACAGGCTTTCCTTCAGTTGCTGTAATTAAACATTCTAGATACTCTTCTCTAATGGAGTGAGGTTCATCATCTTGATGTAAAATGGTACAGAACACATGAGAAGTGAAATAGGGAAACCAGAGACCACAAGGGAACTTTTTCAGAAGGCAACTTTCAAATGGCAGCTTTTCGATTTCAGAGTAATGATTCGCCCATCTCACATCCCACAAAACAAAACACACAAACTGGCTGGCTGAACTTTACTAAATTAATACTACCAGAACAGTCTGAAAGAATCACATAAAAGTAAGCTACAAGTATAATTCTTCTACTATTTCTCTCCCACCCCCACTAAACAAACAACAAGTAAACAACAAACTAAATAAAAAGCTAAATAAAAAGACAGATTTCCTACCACTTGCATCTGCAGCATATCAATTCCAAAGTGTGCCAAATGTTTTGCTATATGCGGATCTAAAACTGGCTCCTCTTCATCAAAGGAATAGACATCTACAAAAGCAGAGAGAAACTGATGAGCTGCAGTATCAAATGTTATCCCTTCTCTTCGTTGATCAACATTGTATTCTCAGTACAGGGCTGCCTGTACAGGACACCTCATTCATATTCACAACTTTTGGTTATGACCAGCAGAAAAATGCTTAGATATCAACAGAGCTCAGTAAATACCTTAAGTGTTCTCAACAGAATCACCTCAACTACTCTCTTTAGAAGAAATCACAAGGCCTCTCAGTATTAAAACCTAAGAATGGTTATAGTAACCATAGTATTTTCCCCGCTAAAATAAAAAATGTGTAGAGAAAATGAGGAATGGGGCATGCAAAATTGTCAGATATGTGGCCAGCCCACAGTTAGAACATGGCAACAAGATACTCTGAAATTTTGTGTGGCTACTGCATACAGGCAGGCACATTAAAATTGACAGTACAGGAGGCCAACTGAATACTGAATACTGTCAATAGCATTTTAATTTCTAGCACAGTTTAAGGAATCCACTTATGTCCTTTTCACACAGCTGCTGAGAAATTAGTTATTAGAAATAAAAAGGTAAATTAGTTATTAGAAATAATAAGGACCTCTATTCTAAGTCCTTAATGGCCTTAAGTAAAAGCCCATAAACACTTTGGCAGGGCAAAGCTCAAACTGTAGAAGTAAGCCATGCCTAGTGATTATATTTTCATTATGAAACCAAGTTTAATTCAACAGAAGGCAAAAAACTTTGGGAGAGGAAAAACCTTCATTTTTAGTGTTTACCAAGCAAGTCCTGTAATGAAGCTGAGTCCAGAGCAGGTTTCACCTACTTGAGCAAGTTTCACCTACTTGAGCAAGTAACAACAAAGCTGCAGGCATCATAAAAGGATACGGATGACAAGACATGCCCTAGTAAGACTTGAACAGGCCGACCGTCTTTCTCTGCCCTCTTCCTCTGTAGGGAAGAACTACTTCTCCACTTTGGTCTCTGCTCATCTTAAAATCCCAAATACCTCTGCCTGTTTGCCTGCACTTCTCTTGACCAAGTTTCCTTCATGCCCAGCAGAGTTTCCCACAGTGACCTTGCCTGCTATGACCAGACCTAGGCTGACAGAGAAAACTTAGGCAGGAGAAAGATGATGGAAGGTCAAGAGGAGAGAGCAGGAACCCCAATAAAGACTATTCACAGCACAAACACCAAGTCTGCTAGTACCAAACTCACACCGAAATGGTAGGTTGAAGGTTAGCCAAGACCTCAAATACCTAATGCAACTTCTAAGATTTACCAGCCCTGTAAAAAAACATTAACTCTCCCAAACCAGGAAACTCAAGATTTTTGAGTCGTGCTGCCAGCTGCTGATTATCCATCAGACCCTCTATTAACATTAGTCCTGATGACCTCTCCGGCATGCATGTGGCTGTAGCTGCCCATCTGCTGGGATTCCACTGTGTGGTAGCAAGACACGACAGTTCATGCACACACAAGAGATCACAACATTCCCATAGTCTTCTGGTGAGGTCACAGCACAGCCAAAAGATCCTGTAAAGTTCAAACACCTAATGGATTGAGGTTACACATCAACTGATCTTGGATGACTGCTTTCAATATGGAAGCTTTAATTTTGTTTTTCTTCAGCGCTGGCAGCTGAAGAAAGAGCAGCCATCTGGAGCTACTGATCCAGAGCAGCAGAAATGGAACACAAGATACATTAATCTTTTGCTCAAGCCCATCTCTTGTGTCATATACTTACAGTACTTTCTGCAGTGTAGCCAACTTAAATTCGTGGGAGTGACAGAATTCACTTTTTTACAGAAAAATCAAAGAGTAGTAGATCAAAGAGAGAGGAGAGTCCCCAGAGACAGGTCTGTAGTGCTGTCATATGGACTCTGATAGGCAACGAATGTAGGCAAGTCAGCAAATGTGACACAAAAGCTGGTAGCATTAGAGTGGAAAAGGGAAGAAGGGAGGACTATAAGGTAGAAAGAAACAAAAATAGCAAGAAAAATCTAAGACAGAAAACAAAGACTATTATTAAACTGAAAATACTCATATTATGGTAAGAAAATAATGATAGTGTTCCCTGCATTTCCTTTTCTTACACAGCTCAAGATTTACACCTGCTCTGGCTGTGCAGACACCGCTTCTTCCTGCTTAAAGGGTAATGGACAACACTGTCCCTGCAGAAACAAGTTGCACAGAATCCCCCTCAAGAAGTATCTGACAATTGCTGAGATTGGCACCCACAAAGCAACTCAATCAAGTACTTATGAGATAGTTTCCCACTGCCAAACCCCCCAGTCCACTCCTCAAACCAGTTTCAAATGCAACTTCACAGTGACGTGAAATGAGATCTGACAGCATCGTTGAGAAAGGCAGCAGGTAGCACAGCCTGCTGAATTGTACTCGACCTATTGGAGCAAGCAATTTTTCTGACTTGTGCATACTCTACAGGGTGGAAGACAGAAACGGTTCAATTTCTGCCCTTATGACAGATCTGTTTGTTGACAAAATGCCACAAAATGGGGCTAATGTCCCAGAACTCTTTCAAAATGTATACAGCACAGATTTCCCAAAGAAAGACAAGGAGCTGTCTTCTAATCCCTCTGGGCACACATAGGGTAAGTATAAGTGAAATATTGGCACTACCTCTTTCTCCTTCTTACTGGTGTGAAAAAGAAATAAGTTATATCACCAGAGGGACTAACACTTATTATTCTTCTACCATCACCTCTTCACCTCCAGCCCAGGGAAGCAGAAACCAGACAGACTTCACATCACAGTAAGTAACAGAGACCCTTTTTTGAAGCTCATCTGTCATCCAGCCCTATCAAGAGGTTATGATTACCACTGCAATATAGATCAGAGAGAGAATAATTACTCAAAAGAAAATAAGGAAGGTTGGGGGAGGGAAGTCTTTTCTATAGGGAAACCAAGTAAACACCATGCAGAAAAACAAAGGTCTGTGGAGAACAGCTGGTGCCCCTCATTCAGAGGTAAGGACAACAGCCGTGTCCTTTGTTATCCCAAAGACCATGTAAGAGAGGAAGCAGCTGATCAGTGAGAGGCAGAAGGACAGCAGTTTTAAGGAAACAAGTTCCACTGCTGAAGATGAAACTGAAAAAAAAAAAACACTAAAGAATAGTCTGTTTATTTTTTAAGTGGAGTTGAAACTCACAGCTGGACAAATCCCAAACACCTTCAATAACTGAGAGATTCAGATAAAAATCATCCAAGACCAGGCGCACGCAAGGAAACAATATTCCATCTGGGAGAGAAAAAAATGAAATTTGCTCAGTGTTTCTGTGGCACAGCTGCTTGACTCTGATGACAGTCTCCTTCCCCTGACACTGAATAGGACTTACAAGATGAAAAACTCTCAACTGACATATGTTAAAAAAAAAATATAGAAAATCAAAGGGGCTGCTCTAAACAGCTACTTTTCATCCATATGGTCATAAGCACCAAATCCAAACTAGAATCATGCTATGTGTTCTTCCATTTTTTATTGCTCCATACAGCTGCAGCAAAGAATCCCTTTACTACAACTTTTTCAGCTTCTCATGTTTTCACTCCATCATGTTTTTACACCACAGTCCTCTCCACAGCAACACTGCAGAATGTCACACTCCAAAAATACAGAAACAAGGGTACACCTGAAGCTTTTCCTCCACTCAGGATCATCAGGCATTTTACAAATGAGCATCACAGCAGCCCATAAAGATGAGTGTTCATTAGACTGAACACAATGTTATCGAAACAATAAGGAGAAATAGCACAGTTTCCAGTATGGTAAAAAAAAACCATACACATACTGTTAAGAACAGACTTTTATGACTTTACATATAATTACCTTTCTATTGTTTCTGTATTGCATAAGACTGAAGTACTTTCCCTAGCAAATGTAGCAGAACTGAAAAGATACTGTTTGTCTGGATTCTGCTGTTTCAAAATAAAACCATTCTTCTGTTATAAATATACTACTATACTAACCCAAAAAGCTGTTTAGGCCAAATATAAAACAAGAGAAGAAGAGCAGATTTAAGAAGATAAGGGCTTTCTCTGCATGGAGTGTGTGTCATTCCCCTCAACTCCAATCAAGATTTACAGAGTTTTCTTTCCATATCACTCTCAAACATTTACACTACAAGCACAGACCCACTGCTCATGGAGATACACTGTTCATCTCATGCACAAAACATATTCCATCTCAGGACCTGGCTGGTAGCTGACCTGCTCCATCAGGAGTGATGGTTCCCAGCTTCACTGCCAGGGGATAACCCGTCTCCTTGTAGTGTTCCACTGCATGCCCATTCCCCCCACTGCCATCATAAAACCACTTGCCACACAGCACAGAACCATCTGTCAGGTTTAGCCACAGATTCTCCCGCAGGTCACATTTTGAGCATTTCCAGCCACTGCAAGACAAAACAGGAAGAAAGGCCAGAAATAAGTAAGGCAGGAAGCAGCCTTGTGTTTCCAATTATGGTGGGTCAAACCAAACACCCATCCTCAGCCCAGAGTCATGTAAGAGAATTGTTGGTCAAGTTGCTGGCTTTAGTTCCATCACTCTGGACTGTATTAAGAGAGCCTACAACAAACAAACCTTGTGACCCTCACCTCGGGGGAATCCTAACACCGTTGTCTAACTGTACAAGTGTTTTGGCATGTTTAGATGCCTGTAGCTCTTCTTCCCAGGAGTCAGGGTCCTGCTTCCTGTAAGGCGATTTTGCACTGAGGAATGCATCACAAGCAATCGTCACCTGGAAGACAAATGTATGTCAATCAAAACCTAATACGATTCAGTGACTGGACAGAACTTGGCATACAGCCCAGTGCTAACCACATACAGAACTAGATATGAGTAAGACTATTTATAGACTTAAATATGCACATAATCTTCTAGACTGTAGTTGTGTTTAATTTAGCAGGAGTGTAAGCACAACATGTACTATGTGAGCTTCCCTGAGACAAGTCGGCATCACAATGAGTGAAGGAATACAGGAGATAAAACACTATCTATGAAACGAAGACAAAACAGGATTTAAAAAATGACTGACTCTCTTTTATAGCTGGTTAAGAAAGATCTTGATGTAAAAACAAGCACCACACATAAAAAACCAATCTTGATAAAAACAGAAGCATGAGGCAATTCCTATCACCACCTGCACACACTCACTGACCAGTGCTGGTAACTCTTCTATATTGGGTAATGAGATTTCATAGTGATCAGGAAATATAACGAGCTTTGCTTCATCTTCATATTCAAAGTCATCACTGTTGAGATCGCTGTTTGTCTCTAGATCTGGAAAAGAAGATGGGGAATGTTAAGAGACTGTCCTGAAATCAAGGTTTCCAAACTGTGGCAGGGGTACAAACCATTGCATGACTGGCATGAGCCTGCAAGCTGACACTGTCAATAGTTTCTTCTGGCTAGAAATGTTTGTGAAATCCTGATCTAAATTGAAATTCTGCAAGACAATGTTCTGAGGACCAAAACTTCTATCTTAATCTCATCCCCAGTCACAGTTCCAGCTGATTTGGCCCCTCCCCAAGCAGTGCACTGTAGCAGTTATCCCATTCTGGGAAGCAGCTAACAAATTCTGCTCATTTTGGATAAAACCAGGATGTAACATTGCTTTGCCTTTTATAGCCTGCAACAGTAAGTTCTTTTGCTCTGTGAAGCAAAGAAGCCAAGTATCTCCAAGAAGATGATACATACGGCAAGACACCAGAGAATTTTCACTTAATGCCCAGAAATGTGATGGTGGCCAGCACAGCAAAACCAAAAGCACGGGCCATCTCCTAAATATGACAGAAGTTCCTCAGAGAGGGTAAAAGCTCAGTGAATGTTCAGACAGGTTTAAAGGCAGCAAACACCTCTCCAGGGCCTGCAGCAGTCACACACAGCGCTCAGCCACCAGAGGGAACCTGAGGACAGCTTCCATCAGCCGCCGTCACCTGCAGACACGGGTAAAACCTGCCCCTATTTCCACTTCCTTACCACGTCGACATTAAGTTTACAGTATTTGCAATCTGTGTTAGAGAAACAGCAGCATATTCGTTTGCCTTGGTTCGAAGTTCAGAGACACACTTTAGCTCATCTCACAAGCCAAAAAAGTAGCAACTTGACTGCTACTGACCTGACCTGCATTTGAACTAGTGATCCAGGGATGAAAGACTGAGTATCCTATTAGTAATCATCCGCTGCCATCTAAGGACTTCACACGCTTAGAAACATCAGCCTTTTCTCTGCCAAGGGAGGAAAGGAAAGTTCCTTTTTACCTTCTCAGGCTTCATGCCATTCACAGTACCAGAAAAGCAGAAACGATGTCCTGTCAGCATGGCATTATGGATGTCTGACACAGATATGGCACCATCACACTTCTTATTTTAAAGACAGATATGCACACAGCTTCATAATATTTCCAGGAAAAAAAAAAAACAAACAAACAAAAAAAACAAACCAAAAAAACAAACCAGGAGGATTTAACCAGTAATTCCACTCTTGAAGATGACCACGTAAAGCTGGTACACTTGCACACCACATGCCTACTCCCTCCAAATAGAAATTAAAAGGGCCACCAGTGCTTTTTGGAAATTATCACTCTAAAGACAGTTTCTCAGGGTTCAGATCCGGTATGTAAGAGTGGAAAGGACTTTTAAGGTCACAGACTGAAGTCACCTGATACAGTTGATCACCGTGGGAAAAAAAAATACTCTTTTGATGACTGTCAGAGAGGCCCCTTAATGTCCAGCTGAAAACCCCAAATCACTACCTCATATTTTTAAATCTTGGTTGTATATGCTGAGAGCCATAGTTGCTATGTTCAATAAGGAGTTCTGCCTGCTTTATATCTTCCGTGCCTGTACAAGGGCCAACACTGCTGAGAAAGCATGAGCGTAGATGCATCTTACTTTAGAAGTCAATGAAGCCTGCATTAAATGAGGGTAGAGGTTGATCCCGGGCATCATGTGCATCTGCAGGCAGTTTCAAATTTGTATTTTAAAACTAGCGCAGAATTTGGGAGAAGAAATAAATATAAGAAAGAGGAGCAGGGGGAAATCTACTTGAAATTACGTATAACTGATTAAAAATATTGTAACATTAAAGACACTGAAACATAGGAACTTTCAGGCACTATAGTTCATACTGTTCATGATGTTCTTCCAAGATGCACGGTGACTAGAAGAATCTCTGGGCAAAAAAAAGTGTTTACTCAGTTCTAAGACTGAGCTACAAGACACCCAAAGCAGTTTGTGATTTTTTTTTTTAAGAGCTGACAGCTTAATGAATGCCCACATAACGCTGCTCCCCTTCTAGTGGATTAACAGCTTTATGGTGCCTCCTCAGAGCCCAAATTAAACACTGTGGTCACTACAACAAAGTGTCTGTAGGTCATAAGTGTCGTGTTGGGAGGCCAGGACGACAGGCAAAGCAAAATAACAGACATATTAAAACAGAGGCTCGACTGACGTTATTCTGGGCAAGCAATCAGTAGTGTAAACTTACTCCAGCTCACAGGCATCACTTCAGTGATGGTGAGAAATGTGCTGCTGCTGACCTGACTGAAAACAACAGCTGGAAGTGGGAGACAGAGTACTGTAAACCAGCCCACCACTGCCCAGATCAGATTTAGACGAGTTACCAACTGACTGCACTGATAATAATGGCATAAGGAGACTCCAGGCAGGACCCCCAAGCAGGATTTCCTCTGCATGTTGATGCGTACAAAAGGGAACACAAACATGAAAATTGAGTGAGGATGTTGACTGGCGAGCCTACAACTAATTCCGAAACCCTAGAAAGACATCTGAGGAATCTGGGCTTGATCCTGCTCTCGGTGAAAGCAGTGGACAAAGCTGTATTGACTTGGAAGTGGAGGACTGAGTCTTTAAATCAAATAATTTCTTCCTGAAGCCTCTAAACATGAGTGAATTGCAGCACTAGCAATTTGAAAGCTATAAGATATTCAGCTCATTTGTCTTCAGATACATCTGAAACACTGACCTCATTAGACAGACTATAAAAAAGAAGAAATTAAAACAAACAAACAAAAAATTTACTTTAGAGTCATAACATTCTCCTTTGTGGCAAAAAGAAAAGCAAAGCTTTCTGCTAGATTCATTTGGATCATTCACTATTTGTACAACAGTACTCCAATTGCTTGCCACATCTCCAAAGCATTATCTAGCAATAACAAGTGCTGTCATTACTGGATACAGACCCCAGCCCTTGGATTTCTGACAGTCACGTGTTAAGCAAGCAAAGCTAAACCACCAGATTTCAAATTAACTGCTTTGCTCGCAGCATTAGCCTTGGTTAATCTAGCTGGTTAATCTAGCCTAATTTCCACCATTCTACCTAAACCAGTGAACTATTATGATTCTGTTAGTGTACAGTAACCCCTCACCATTCTACACTCAATAGGTTCACTTACAGCCTAATCAGTTCTACTGCTACCACTGGGGAGTATGCACAACTTTATTGGGCTAAGTTTAAAATATGGTCAGGAAACTCAAACCCTCCTAAATCACAACTTTCCATTCATTTCATCACTCTATATGTGCTTACTTACATACACATAAACTTAAACCATTCATGGTAAAAGTCCTCTTCAAAATCTTACCAAACAGAAGCATCTTTATTGAATTCTGCTACTGGCTGCTATGAATTATGGTTGAATTATGGTTCAGCTACTGGCTGCTATGAGATCTAGGAGAGCTAAGGGGAGCTGTGATCAAATCCAGTACGGTCACTCTTATGAATGGTCTTTACACTTGGAACAGTAGCCACAAGTGCATTGACTGTTGTAGGCAGGCAAGTGCCATCCAGGAAAAGCTCAGCAAGTTTACACATTCTCCCAGACTCTCCAAGTGGAAGTTTTCCTTCTCTTAGACCAGCTGTGTGTCATGGATACTGCTCCTCGCTGACACTCTTCGTACCAGCAATCACCATCCCTCAGATCTGCTGACAGAGCTGTTAATTTGAGTACTTGAAAACACTTTTAATTGATGATCTGAGTTAGCCCTGACTTTGCTCAAAACAGAGCTCACAGAACTTGCTGCACTGGCAGATGCTGCTATGGTAACTGATCTGGAAGAGGACATCTGTCTACAGACCAAGTTTTATGACACCCACTCTGCCAGCTCTGTTTAGCCTAGAGTCCAGACTCTGGCATGAACCAACAGATGCCAAGGAAGACAGTACATGAACAAGGCCAAAATGGGGCGATTCCTCCCTCAGTGTGTATCTCCTCCCTTCCAGATATCTATCTGAGGGTTTTTTTCTTTGCTGGGGACAGGTGGCTGTGAGTTTCTCTGGTTACTTTTGAAGAGACAGGGGAGATACTGAATGCAGCTGTAGTTTCCCTATTCAGAGAGGGTTCTTATTTATAATGCAAAACAACAGAGAACAAAATATAAAATGTTGCTCTACTCCCAATGTTCCACTTGACTCTTCCACTGCTGCTGGCAAACAAGCTGACATTTTCAGAGAACCATTCCCACCATCAGAACATCTCAGAACTACCTTTCTGAACAGTAATAGCTACTTTAGACCACGCACGTCACTATGCACACACAGGTAAAGCACTTCTCTTGTCCTAGCAGTTTTCAGATTTTACTTCATCTATTGTTTAGTTACTCAGCATTAAAAATCACTTTCAGTTTTAACCTCTTCGATAATGTTAAGTCAACCAGCAAACTATTTCCTCATTTTTCAATCCCTTTCCAGACCATTTGCCATCTCATTAATTCTTCATAATTAGAACATTATAAAGGACTCTGCTGGTAACTCAGGAGAGTAACAGGTGCGCATGGACTCTGCCAGTAGCTCTATTGTAAGAACTGGGCCTCCAGTGCCTTCAAGACAAGGATCTACTCTACTAACCCTGTTGACGAAGGTCTTGTAAGGAAGTTCATAGTACATCCTGTTAATTGAGTTGCTCTCATTCAGTCACTGAATACGGAGGGGGACTACTACACGTAGTCCCAAAGTATTCTGGCAGACCCAGAACCATTACTTCACATTGGAAAAATCCACAATGGTTCTTTTCTGTACTGTCATAGTTATGCAACTTTCTATCAATTCTGATCCATTCTTTTCCTTCCAGATAAGTTAGTATGAAAATTAAGTTTAGTTATGATACTTTTGCTGGTGTCATCATGTTGTTGGTTTGGTGGGTTTTTTTGCAAGCTGGTACCCCATTAATCATGCTGATTTAAACAAGAGGTTGCATAAAAAAGACAACAGTGTAGGTTTTTTTTCTTACCTGAGAGACTTGTGAAGTCACAGAGAGCTATCATCTCGTCCCAGCAATTATTTTCTTTCCATTTTACAGACCAGATCTAAAACTTTTGTGCAATATCCACACATACTGAGAAGCACAAAGAATCTTCAAACTTGCTAGCCTAGATAACAATGCAGTTATCCATGCACTGTGATGCAGACAGTCTGCTTGAAATATCATCCCAAGTCCTCCAACAGCTTGCACAGGCTGAGCTGAAGTTACCATATCCACACTGCCTAGTAACATCCAAACGGTCCAGAAAACAGGCAGCTCATACATTTCAAAGCACAATGTTGTTATGCTTCCTGATCATCTAGAACTGAACACTCACAAGCAACACCCTCCAGCCTTCTCCAAAACAAAAACAAGCCCAAAACCTAATGCACATACACTTTGCTATGGATCTTTTAATATCTGGGGAATGATAAAGCTTACAGCTGATTGACCCAACCAGTTTATATTTCTAGTGCATTTGCTCGACAGCAGCAGTGCTAGAAAGCAATCAGCCGGCAATCAAAAGATGTTTTTCTAACACTAAGGAGACTGAAAAGGAGTTAGTATCTTTAATAGCTTTACATCACAGAAGACTGTAAGATGTAACAAACGCCCAAACTGGACTGACTTTGTACACAAATCTCTGGGCCTTCCAGGAATTGTTCACAGACACCTAGAAACACAGTGACGTCACAGATACCCACTGATTGTCTATTCTTTTCTGACAGGGTAAGCCCTAAATGGCAAGCTACATGTATGGGCTGATAATAGCCAGTTTGGTGCAAATCTCTACCAGGTCACAATGGGAAAGACAGAACTAAAGCAACCTGTAAAGACGAGGGTCCGACAACTCCAAACCAGTGAGGAAGATGTTGCATTTAGAGATAAGAGGTCAAATTTGACTAACCATCTCTGCTGCTGTCAAAGGCAAAATTATGGAATCAGTTTACCCCTTTGTGCTTTTGTTTCTTCAGCTATGAAGAAGGACTGGAGTAATTCTTTGTTCTTTAAGCATGGCCAAAAAATAGGGAAATCTGCTGAGGCAAACAAGTGGATACAAAGCATTTGGATGCATGGAAACACTATCTCAAGGATCAGAGCAGAGAGCTGATACCATTTTACTCCCAGCCAGCAGGGGCTTCAAAGAGGACTGCAGTAGAACAACAGATCAGATGAGTTACATTTTTAAAAGTGCATTAGATTCCAGAAGTGCAGGATTAAATGGTGATAGTTCCGGGAGCTAAATCCACGAGAGTGAAACTGTACCACCTTCAGAAGCTCCCTAGGACCAGGGCACCTGCAACTGCTGTACAGATCTACTCAGTGGGAACAAAATGCTCACGTGCAAGGATGGAATCTGAGGACTCCACATGGCACCTCAGAGACCCTATACTGTGTACACCGTGTGCTGGACGCGTACCACAGTAGCAGGAGCCTCAAAATACATGCAGTCAATCAGCAAAAGTTGACCATGCTTTTGTACTGCTTGTTTATGCTGACACTGCTAACACTGTACCACCACTGCTGCACTGCAGACAGCTTTGTTTCTGAACCTATTATTTTATAAGCACCCAGCGTCAAACATTATTTTCAATGTAAATGGGCAGTAAATGGCACTTAGACCAGCATCTGCAACTCAACAGTGTCTTCATATAGAAGAAGAAGTTTCATTTCCTTAAGACTTAAGACTTTTTTTTCCTTTCTGAGCCCTCCTTGCAAAACATACTCCAGACATTAACAACAATTTAATCGATCACAACCTGCAAAAGCCTCCTAGGACACATTCCACAGATCAAAGCAATTCCAAAGGAAAGCCATGCTATTGTTTCCCTTTAGCTATAAGAGCTAGCAATTGTAAAGAAAAAAATTAACCTCTTCATTATGGGTGTAAATTGGAGCATAGGAGGTTCAAGTTGAATGTTCGAAAAAATTTTTTTACTGTAAGGGTGACAGAGCCCTGGAACAGGCTGCCCAGGGGGGTCGTGGAGTCTCCTTCACTGGAGACATTCAAAACCCGCCTGGACATGTTCCTATGTGATGTACTCTAGGTGGCCCTGCTCTAGCAGGGGGGGTTGGACTAGATGATCTTTCGAGGTCCCTTCCAACCCCTAGGATTCTGTGATTCTGTGATTCATTACCAGAAGAAAATAATCACTCTTTGCTATCAATACAGGGAGAATAAACAATAGATGAATCATAGAAATAACACAAGTGGTGGAAAGAGGAAAAATACAGCCTCTGCATCATGCTCCCCTCATCCATATTTAGGAGTCCCTCAGGATTTCTGAATAATCTGAATCAATGGATATTGTATGGAAAGGACATGGTAAGAAAACTGCTATCCATGAACCAGGGGGATATAACTGTTGACAGAGTAAGAATTAGTAAGAGATGCTCATGATGGAGGTTCCGTTGCATTCATTGCAGAAGAGACCATGACATCACTTAAGAACACCTCATAGAATCACAGAATGTTAGGGGTTGGAAGGGACCTCTGAAGATCATCAAGTCCAACCCCACACCAGAGCAGGATCACCCAGAGAAGACCACAAAGGAACAGATCCAGACGGGTCTTGAAAGTCTCTAGAGAAGAAGACTCCACAACCTCTCTGGGCAGCCTGTTCCAGGTCCATCACCCTCCCAGTACAGAAGTTTCTCCTCATGTTGAAGTGGAACTTCCTGTTTGCAACCATTGCCCCTCTTCCTATCACAGGGCACCACTGAAAAGACCCTGGCCCCTTTTACTGACACCCACCCTTCAGATATTTGTAAACATTCACAAGATCCCCTCCCAGCCTTCCCTTCTCCAGACTAAACAGCCCCAGGCCTCTAGAGCAGCCTTTCCTCATAAGAGGGATGTTCCAGTCCCTTAATCAATCTCATAGCCACTGTGGACTCTCTCTGGAATTTCCCCGTCTCTCTTGAACTGGGGACACCAGAACTGGACATAGTACTCCAGATACGGTCTCACTAGTGCAGAGTAGAGGGTGAGGAGAACCCCCCTCAACCTGCTGAACACACTCTTCTGCATATCCTGGGACTGCACCCCTGGATACCAGTGGCCTTCCTGACCACAAGGGCACATTGCTGTCCCATGGATAACTTACTGTCCATCAGGACTCCAAGGTTGAGCTGCTTTCCAGCAGGTCAACCCCTAACTTGTACTGGTGTGTGGTGGTGATCCTCCTCAGGTGTAGGACTCTACATTTAGCCCTGTTGAATTTCATTAGGTCCCCCTTTGTCCAGCTCTCCAGCCTGTCCAGATCTTGCTGGATGGCAGCACAGCCTTCCAGTGTATCAGTCACTCCTTCCAGTTTCGTATGGTCAGCAAACTTGCTGAGGGTGCACTCTATCCCTTCATCCAGGTCCTTGATGAAGATGTTGAACAAGACTGGACCCCGTACTGAGCCCTGGGAAACACCAGCTACAGGTAGCTACAGGTCTCCACCTGGACTCAGTGTCACTGATCACAACCCTCTGAGCTCTACTGTTTAGCAAGTTCTCAACATCTCGTCTTCTAACCCACATTTCCTGAACATACCCATGAGGATGTTATGGGAGACAGTATCAGAACCCTTGCTGAAGTCAAGGTAGACAACATCCACTGCTCTCCCTACATCTGCCCATTCAGTCACACTATCGTAGAAGGCTATGAGATTAGTAAGACATGACCTTCTTTTAGTAAATCCATGCTGGCTACTCCTAATAACCTTTTTTCTTCTGTGTGCTTAGATATGAGCAGCTCCATCACCTTTCCAGTGACGGAGGTCAGGCTAACTGGTCTGTAATTTCCAGGGTCTTCCTTCTTGTCCCTTTTTGAAGACTGGACTGACACTGACTTTCCTCCAGTCCTCAGGAAATGATGGAGAGTAGTAAAGCAGCAACATCAGCCAGCTCCCTCAGCACTTGTGGGTGCAGTCCACTGGGGCCCAGGGATTTGTGTCTGTTCAGTTTACCCCAAGTGATTTCTAACCCAGTCCTCATGGACCAGTGGAGAGTCTTCCTCCAGGCTTGCTTTCTTACTTGCAAGGTCTGGAAGTTGTTACACATTTACTTGTGTAATAACTTTGAAAAGATAATGACCATGGTCAGCTGCTGAGCAGAACAGTATCACACTGAAGCCCTGTTATGTCTAAATATTAAGCATACATAAACACTTTAATAACAGGGTGTTTTGTGAAAACCACAAAGAGAGAGAAGGGACAGAATTAGTCAAAAAAATGCCTATCAAAACCCTAGGCTGTTTGAGAATAAGTTGAGGGCCTACTTTTAAAGTGTTTCATGCATATATATACCCAACTCTCACTATGCACCTGCTAAGGATTACTTATTTGTCTGGAGCAATTTTAAAAACTAGAACCAAAGGTTAGAAAAAGTAACCAAACAGAAACAGAAAACCCACAAGGAGCCCCAAAGCCAGACACAATGGTGGACAGAACCCAAGTACACATGCAGACAGGGTCAGAAAAGGACTGCATGAAAGCAGCTGTTCACAATACCTAAAAATAGCTTAGCATTCCTCCTTTTTGGTAACGCTCCACCAGATGCCCCTGGTACCTTCTGGAAAGAAAGAAAGAAAGGAAGGATTAAAAATCGATCAAGCGAGACAACAGGAAGTCCGCAATAACCCCGTACCGTCACCGTTTCTGACACACACCTCTCTGCTCATGGCCCCTCTGCTGAATCACCGTCTTTGCTGAGCGAGAATGTAAATCCTCTTCCTTCATCTCTGACAGCAGGACTGAACTCATCACTGCTCCCTAACCTCATGGAGTAAGAAAGTCACCATCTGAATCCTTCATACCTTGCTCTGTTAGCAAGTAAGCAGAGCATGTCTCATGGTCACTGTGGGTGCCTGCTGTTCTATCAACAAGACAGGGACACACCTAGCATCACTTGGACCTCTCACCACTAGATCGTCTACAGTATTTCTTAAAGACTAAAGCTGTGTTAGAGAGGGGAAGGAAAGGCTACTATCTGCATAAAAGACTACTTTGCTGGGATCTATTAGTCCAGTTAATTTTAATCAATCAATCCAAGTCACCATCATGCTTTCTTAATACTAGAAAGTATGGAAGAAACCTGACAACACCCAAGCAATTGTTTGAGGGTGAGGGAGTGGATTTTATTTTATTTTATTTCTTAATTTCGGCTCCACAGCAGAGAATAGTAACTTCCCAGAGATATTCAGTTTCAAGAACTACTTTCAGTTCAAAATAGCTCAAGCTACCAGGGAAAATGCTCGTAGCTGAGGAAATGGGAAAGTCAATGAACTTGCTTCTTAAGCTGTTTATTAACAGACAGTATTGAATCAAATCAAATTTAAATCAAATAAACCCCTGTGGCTATAATGCCAACATGATGTGTTACATGGTGTACAATGTTAGTGGAACTGGTGAGGTTGTTAGGAAATTTTATTTTTTTAATAATAACATTGGGATACAACAGGTGGAGAGAAACCAGCCAAGAACCTGTCAGCCCAGGGAAAGTTCATGTTTGCCTCTGCTCCTTGGTAGGTGAAAGGGTCACATATTTTGGGTGGTTCCCTTCATCATGTAAATAAAGATTTGGCCCAAGCAGACTGCTTGAATTATCAGTGAGGTTTTAAAAATCATAGGAAAGTTTTCCATTCTTAGAAAGAGCAGATGCCAACTAACAGTCCTTGGCTGCACTTAAGAACAGAACCTATTATCCATATGGATGAGCCCTTGGGAAAGGGTTGCTACTCCAGCATTAAAAAAAAAAATTAAAATTTAAAAAATCTTTAATGAAGTGAATATAACAAGCAGAATAATATTTTTTTCCTTTATACTACTGGAATTTAACTAGTGGAAAGGAAGTAGCAAAGAATCAAAATCTATTTTAAAAAGCAGCAGCAAGACACAACATAACCCAATTAGAAATACATTCTGAATAAATGACTCATCCTCCAAGCTTCAGAACTGAAAAAAAAATGTTGTTTCCAATAGGAAATACCAACTGAAATCTGATGTCACTAAGTCAGATATTGTGAAAGACACTAAGACTTGAGATTTCATAGCGGAAGAATTCACATGAAATGCTCATCACTGCCAGTCTGACAAATATTTCAGCTTGATTTTCCAAACTGCTGAATATTTCTGAACTGGAATCACAGATGCTCAATACTTCTGAAAACCCCAGAACCTGACAGGTTTTTACTTTGTTCCTCCACTTGTCAAACATCACTGAAAACATTCCCGATTCACAAAACAATTTTGGCTTCTAACAGATGTGACACACCCAGCAAATGGGAGTCCACACAACACATCCATAGTGGCATTAAAATTCATTTGTGATGCTTCTATATAAGGTGTCTGCATAGCCTATTCTGCATTCTCTTTACCTGCACCATTGCCAGTTTTTGTAACAGCATCATCACTGACTAATATTCAGGAACCCATCACTGTAGAACATTTCATGCTTCTCTGCTCAGTGTTTTCAACAGGGCTGTAGTATCACCACTGCACCAAGATAAAGCTCCATCCAAGGCTGAACACTACCCAGGCAGTTATACAAGTCAACCACCACAGGAAAGTGGCTGGTTTAAAAATTCTCAAGTGTGAAATTCTTGGGGAAAAAAAAAAATAGCTCAATAAAAATTTTATTGATTTAGCTAAGAATTTTTACCAGAGGGTGTGCTCTGATGTGCACTTGCACACATTTCTGATGATTCAGCAGGTGCTTCTGGTGCTGATCTGCCACTGGCAGATACTTTGGCTCTACCTAAGCCAAAAGGTTGAAGATCTGACCCTTATTTTTTAATTAGATTGTGACAAGATACATGACTGATACTTATTCCAATCACTTGTGGAAGCAAACAGGGCTTTCTGCAACAATGCAGCACATCCTGCAAGGACAATGCCAAGGGAACCGCAGGCAAGAGCAGCAGCCTCACTAACAGAATCTCAAAATAGCATATCCAGTGTCTTTGACTTTACTGTATCCCACACCATCAAAAGCTTGCCTTAAAAAATCAAAACCACACTGCAGCATGTGCCAGACACTTCATAAAACTGTTCCATTGAAGGCCTGATGTTTCACATTGCTCAAAGTAAAACATGAATAGTACATAAGGAGCAAACAGTCATGGTAAAGAAAATCCACAGCTAATGTATGAGGAATCCTATCTATGAGCCATGTTAGATGACACAGTCTTCACCTGTACTAAGTGAAGTCAAACACTCTTTCCCACCACATGACCTAGCACATCAGTGCATCATCACCTTCAAAAATAGATGCCAGGCCCCTCTGCTACATCGTGATTCACAAGAATCAAAATAGGAATCACTGAACTAGTTCAGTTGAAGTGATACACAGAACCAAACGACAGTCTGTATATTTGTTTCTCCTTTTTGGAATTCTTCAGACTAAACTTTATCCAGGAAAGGAATTTTTGAGGCCACATTTTAACCCCAATTTACCTAAATATTGAAAATTCCCAGGTCACAAGCTGGGAGAAAGTTAGATACAGATACAAGGAAAGCTGAGAGGATTTCTGCCCACCTGTCTCTAGTCCTAGATCTCATCTTTCAGGAGTGTTAAATTCACTCAGAAGAACTGTTGCTAAAACTAGACTAGGCTCTCCAAAATCCCAGTTTACAGTGTGAGGGAAAGTGTAACTATCACCCCTACAAGGAAGGACAATTCTAAAGTATAACAAACATAATTAACAATCTCAATGCAGGAGACGTGCAACCCACTTCACTGTAATTCTGTATGAACAGTCATCTAGTGGAAATAAAATAAGTGGTCAGGGCACTTTACATAACTCGGGGCCTTCATCACCCAGGGGAAACACTGCTGTAGAATGAGAAACATGAAGTATTCTATCCCACTCCAAGGAGCTATTTCAGGCCCTCTACCTTGCCAAAAGAGACGAGAGCTGACAGGAGAGTGAGCTATAAGTAAACCCAGCGCCTTCTGTATACAGAAGGTCACAAGTCATTAACAGCCCTGTAAAGATGCCAGACAAAGCACACACAAACAGATGTTAGGGAGCACAGGTTAGTAGTTACTGTTGATATGCAAGCATATTGTGGAAGACCAGTGAATATGAATTTTGTAGGTATACACCAACGTGTGGGGGGGTGTAAGACTGAACAAGGGCATTAATTTAAGCTAAACTTTACATCCCAGGACAGGTCAGGATTAAGGCTCATGATTTAATTGTATGGAAATACTAGGATGAAAAAGTCCTGTTCACACATCTGTTCCAAACCCAGTAATTCTCTACTTCAAAGGCAGGTTTCAGAAAAGTATTTCATTACCAACAGTATGCACATAATATGCAGACAATATGTATGTGAAACGCTAAAGTGTGTAGTGAAAAAGAGCAGTGGAAGTCAGGCAACAAGCTGCCTCTAGGATGAGACTTTTTAGGGCTTTTGATTCAACTCAAAGCTGAAGCTACAGCACCTGGAATTGATATCCAGCCTCAAATCTGAACATCTTCATTTCTGTCATTCAAGTTTTTGTCTACATCTGAAAAGTGTTACCTAAACAAAGCACAAGAGACTCAAGAACTGCCAGGATAGTTAGTTGGGAAGCCACAAGTCTCACCTCTATCACATGTCGTTTCAGATGCAAATATACACACTGTCCTGTTTTCCGGTAATGCCTTTCAATGTGTTCCCTTCCAAATCCCAGAAACGTGTTCATGCACACATAGAGACCTCCTTCTGAATCCTAAAAGGAACGACACAAATGGTTACAACACAGAAGGAACTGAACAGGACAGAAAAGACCCAGCAAGCTTTCTGAAAAAAATAAAAGAAAAAAAATTAAATATTCAGGCCCTTTCTGCTATCATGCAAGCACTTTAAACATGGCTTTCGTAGTGTGTTATGATGTTTACTAGTCCTCTAAGAAACTTCCACATCATATAACAATCTACAGAAACCCATTGAAGTTGGTTAGTTTACAAGTACAGATTAGAAAGCATCCAGACTGGAAGGTTACGAGTTACTCTTGAAAAATTCTACTTAAGTGCCCAATCCACAGAAATTTGTAAGTGCAGAAATTTGAAAAGCATAGAAATTATGAAACACAGACACATGTCTGAAATAGAAGGGTGAGGGAGTTTCCATTTGATTGTAAGAACCACATTCCAAATCAAAGTGTGGCAGAGATGATGGTCCAGAAATTCAACCACAACCTCTACTATTTATCACAATCTTGTCTGAGAAAAAAACAGATCCTGAGTGATCTTACAGCTCTTAGAACTGGCTAACAAGAAAATGGGCAAGCATTTTATGAATATTGTTCAGTTTCTGTCATGGATTCTCTCTTTTCATGGCATTAAGAGTGCTTGGAGACAAGAACACTACAAGAGAAATATAAATATTGCTAATACTGATCACAAATGTTGACAGTGCAGTAACATAACCCGGCAGGAGTCTCATCACTTTTTGCTCTCCCAAAAGCTGGATGTTGCTGCTGGTAGTTACCAGAGACTTGCTGCATTTTAACACTGCTCCCAGATCTCTTCTACATCATTCAGACTATCAGAAGGACTTTCAGCCATCCGATTCATTAGTGATAGATCAATTTTTTAAGCCCTCTCGAGTGTGTATTATTTTGAATAGGTGGTGCATAACAAAGATTGAGCCTTTCAGAAGCGCAGTGGCCTTCCTACCATTGTGAGCATGTTGCTGCTATTAGGAAGTACAGAACATCTCATGTGAAATCCCCCAAGCAACAACATGAACTAAACCGATCCATACACACCTTAGAATGAAATTTGTAATAAGAAATAAATAATCATAATAATGTACTGAGAATTGTTACAGCAACAGCTGCTTTGACAGGGTACCACCTGATAGTGCCACACCCAAAACAAACTCAATACAGTAAACCAAGTTGTCTCCTGACTGGCCTACCTCTCTTCAAGGCTCTGTCAGGCAGGAACCTCTGCTCTACCTCCGAGCCCAGCCAGGCACCAACCTGAGTGGGCACAAAGCCGCCCATCCTGATGCACCAGCCATGGCATGAGTCAGGCTCTCTCCAATACCTTCCTAGCCAGCACCAGGTTAATAGACCTTATTCTCTTCCAGAAAAGGAAGCTGAAGGGCTAACAGTGTAGAGCAGTTGTTGCTCATTTGATGCCTGGCACAGACCAGCTAGGGCCTGACAAGTCTCTCCCACCACTGCCCCAAAGCCAGGCTTGAATGTGTCAGTCTAAACCCAGTTAATCCTTCCCAAACTGTTTCAAAGACTGGCACTGAGTAATTCTGTAGGACTTGAAGCCATCTTAACTTCCCGCTTACTTCGATCCCTCACCCATACCTGTCTGCTACTCTTTCAGACATGCTTGTTTGTACCAGTACAACTAAAGGCAGAACTGAAGAACTGTCTCAGACACCAGTAAATACTGGTACTTCCACAGCGACCAGCAGATCATGTTGCTGGGGAACAGACCACGAAGAGAGACCAGAGGATGATGTTTTACCCTGAGACTTTAGAAGACATCTCTTCTGCTTTTTTTAATGTGAATCAATATGCACAAGCTTCAGTTTTTCAGAATTAGCATAAAGATGAATATGCAATGAACTCCACAGCTGTTGCTTTACCTACCTCTAAAGAACAAAAAAATGGCAGTGAACACTCCAGGATTCAAATACGCATTTTAAAGCGAGGGGTTAGACTATCTGCCATCCACACTTAGCATACACCATGACATCAGTCTTTCAGCATCTAGACATCACAATTATTATCTCTGCAGAGTAAATGGTAAACTATTTAGCCATCTCATTTTTGATCCACACAACCCCTATTTGAGATTCTATTTAAAAACAAACAAACAAGCAGGCAAAAAAAATAATAAACACCCACTGCTCCTTTGAATTTGAAATGTTCACAGCCTTGAGAACAGGGCCAATACCTACAATTGTGCTCAAAAGTAATAAAGTGGTTTAATGAAAATTCCAAGCCTGCTGTTCAGAATATTAATAAAAAATGACTGTAATTAAAAAGTTTCACCTTTATTTTAATTTCCTGTAGTCTTTCAACAGATTGTCTAAGGGCCACTATATTTTTTGCTGCCTGCTCTTATATCCTGTATCACAAATCCTTCTGCTTTATCTCCTCTGTGAGAAAGTCAAGAAAATTCTATAGGCACCCAGCCTAAATAAAAATATATAGTGCTGACATTCAAGGGTCTCAGGAACTTTGTTTACAATTCTGTTTTCTTGGAGACTACTCTTTATTTTTCTGGAGGGAATCCAGGAGACCACTGAACTGTTTCTGATAAGCAGCCTATGACAACAATCTGACACTTTCAGTATATGAGCTAAATGTAGAATCTGAGTAAGCTGGTTGTGGTTACTAACAAAACAGTTATTTCTCCTGGAGAACAGAGGCACTCCATTCTCTCACACAACTAGGAAAGAAGGGGACACACTGTTCAAAAGTCTACAAGGTCACGGCAAACCAGAGGCACTTGTGAAAAAGCCACCTTTGCAGAAGGTCCCTGTCTGGTGCTCAGAGAACACTCAGCTGTGATCCAAGACAGGCTTTGTGATGGTGAATTTAACCCTACTGAGCATGCAGTCGGTTCAGGAATTATATTTTACTTACATAGTCTGTGGTATGTAAATCTTTGTAATCAACATTCATTTTAGATATGTGACAATTTCTGCTGGAGGAAGGCACTATCTAAAGTACAGGAGACACTATCTTACACCAGAAATACACAGCTTGTCCTGAGAGACAAAACCAGGAATTTTAGCTGGCCTTCCCCCTGCCCTCACCTCAGCGTGCAGTGTGAATTTTAGGCTAAAGTAATGTACAAACATTGCCATCCCTTGTTACTATCCAAAGACAATGTTGGGACAGAAGTTTGTATTTGTTCAGCTTGTACTTGAGAAGGCCACTCAAGGGTAAATGAGTCATCTCATCCTCTAAGCAGAAGGAAAAGTGATTGCTCTTCACTTTATTTCCTACCTGGTCTTTGCTGCTAAGATGGCCCCAGTATGTCAAGTGTTATATTAACAGAGAAGGAGAACGCACCGTCCACACTGGGGAGAAAAGTATTTAAAACAAAATAACTCTTCTTTACTTAGTTAGATAATAATTCTTGTTTTATGGGGGTAATATGAGGAAGGAAAGGGACAGGGAATCCATGGTGAAAGAGAGACCTGATTCCATTACCAAACCCCCAAATCATTTACAACCCTCAGGGAAATCTAGGTTTTAGCACCTCAACTCCTGAGGTGGCTCAGATGATAATGAATTTATAAAAACACAATTGCTGTGGTGATCTACTAACACAGGAACAGCTACAGGCTTGGGCACAGTGCCTACTATGCAGGTGTTTTGTTTAGATCCACCAGAGCAGAGAAGAGAGGGTGGGAATCAACCCAAAAATATGTGCCAAAGGCCAGGAATATAGTCACATTCAAAAGGAGCATGAAGTATGAACACTGGCATCAGTCTGCCTTTTAGAGAACTGACTTCTGTCACCCAAAGGTGACAAGAAGGCAATGGTGACAAAAGGAAAGCAGAAAAGGAATAATAAGAGGGTCGAATTTGGCATATGGTAAAGAGGAGGAGCAGGAGAAGCAAAAGAATAATAATAAAAATAAATAAATATAACTCCCACAAAAAGCACAAACAGATGACACAGACATACACAAGCATTGATGTGAAAATGCATCCAAGCAGTGAAAAGGAGGTAGGTACTACTGGAACTGATGGAAGACAAGAGAGACGGGAAAACAAGATCTGGGCTGGGCAGAGAAAGAAAGGACAAATGATCTGGCAGTAGGAAATAAGGTAGAGGGTTTCTAATAACTGGACTGTTAGCTCCAAGAGCATTCCCCTATGCTTCCT
>VWZY01007367.1:31719-47453 GCA_013399075.1 Chloroceryle aenea | reverse complement strand
GTTGCAGAATGGCTTATACTGTAGAGCACCGCGTACGCCTGTGCTTCCAGCCTGGGGTGTGTTTCCGTGCTTACGGCTTTAGCTGAAGTCGGATGATGTATTCTTGTACCGTGGGGCTCAAACTTATTATTCCTTTAACTTTCAAACTGTTATTTTTCTCTGTGCGTAGATCAGTGATAATTAGACGAGACAAGGGGTAGCAGACAAAAAAGCACTACGGTGACTTTTTTAGAAGAACTGAGGCAGCACCTTTACTCCCTGGGTTGTGGTATTCATCTGTCTGTAGGACCTTGGCCTGAGCAAAAAAAAAAGAAACGCACATTCTTATTCAGATGAATGTTATTTTTCTTATCATACATAGTTTTCCTTATTTTTTTTATGCAGATCGATGCTGAATCTATTCCACCAGAACCTAGGAAAAGCTGAGCCGCTCCATCAGTTGAAGTTCCTGCACACTACTTTGTGTCACAAAGGTCTGGAGGAGTTTTTTGATGATCCAAAAAACTGGGGAGAAAAAAGTGTAAAGTCTGGTGAGTTTTATTTACTGTTTCTGATCGTGATCTTTGTGCGACTTGTGCTCAGCTGAAATCTGACCTATTCTTTTGCTTCATAGGAAATAGAGCAACATAAAACTTATTTTTTATAAGTATATATACATACAAATGCTTGTGCAGTTTATGTCTGCTAATATTTTTTTCCGTGTATTCTGTTTATGAAAGCAAATAGCTGTTTTCCAGCAAGATTTCATGATGTAAATCCCCTGCCTTGCTCTTAAGTGAGAGCGTACCACAGAAGAGATGCTCTTGAAATGTACAGCACCATGGAGGAAAAATCTTTCAATGTAAAGATGCATCTTAATAGCTTTCCCTGTTCCTAGACTTTTAGAAACACAAACAGTGTGTGTGGCTGCCTTTTTAATGTATTTGTATATACACAGCAAAGCGAAGTATCCCTAAGGGCAGCTTTCCAAGTGGTGGTGTATTTTAAAACAAGTGATCCCTGTTCTGTTGAGTGAACTGAGCCTGCTACTAGCACTGGTTTTTGGGTTTTTTTTCAGAATAAGAGAATTTTGTTCTATTAAGTTGGTTTTTGTTTTTCTTTACAGGGAATGCATGGAATATAAAGCACCTAAGGGGGAAGAGTAGTGAAGACTTGCACAAACTCTGGTAAGTCTGGGTGTTTTATCCAAGTGTGGCTACTGAACTTACTAGCAAGTAAATTTAGCCTGGCATAGAGCTCTGCCAGCATGAGCTGGTCTGGGCTTGGAGCAGCCCAAATTCTGGTACTGCTCAGACAACCAAAGCTGTACTGCGGGTGGTTGTATGAGTTGTGTCCAGTATAAAGGGTTCAGGTTTAGTATGAAGAGGCAGAGTTTGAGCCCTTTGGGGGTTGTTGGGACTGCAGGACCGATGGGGTTGTGAGTGACCCCTGGTGGGGCTAGCCTGCTCAGGGTCCTTGTCCATTCTGATTTTGAAAGCTTCTGAGGCTGGAGGTTGCATCACCACTCTAGGCAGCCTGTGCAGAGGCTAAACTAGTACATAATTATTACTGTGAATAGGTTTTTTCCTTGCTATAGCTTATAATTTTCCTGTGCATGTGCAAGAAGAGTCTGTCCGGGTAGTGGAGGACCACTTAATAATTAACCTCTTCCCTGCTTAGCCACCTTCACTCCAGGTTAAGTAAACCTGTGTCCATTGACCTCTCCCTGTACATCAGCCCTCCCTTATCCAGTTCTGCTGGGCTTTCTCCAGATGCTCCGTATTTTTTTTCTCTTCTTTATGTGAATCTCGCAGGTAGAGGATGTGGGATTGGGGTTGGACGACTGCGCTCTGTCCAGCAGGGTAGCGAGTAATTGCTAAAGCATCCAGAAGTTCTTTTTGAAGTACTCTGCTTTCTGATCTAGGTATGTCCTGCTGAAGGAAAAAAACATGCTTTTAACTTTAGAGCAAGAATCAAAACGACAACTCAGGCCTATGCCAAGTCCAGAACGATTAGAAAAGGTAACTTTTTCATATTAGCTAAAAATATAACTCTGAAGTAAAATTGCATTTCATCAAGGTACTTAGAAATTAGGGAAGATCCAATACAAAACTCTATTGTGGATCTCTTAGTGTATCTCATTCCCATCTACTGCAGTACCATTTCTCAACTTCATTTTGTGATTCCTGTTCCCACCAGTATCTCCTGCTTAGTTCCACCTACACATTCACACTTAGCCATTACAAATCATATTAGAGCTTGTTTCAAGGGGGAACTTAAGTGGCTCCAACACTTCGAAAGTCAGATCTTGCCCTCAGTCAACAGTTAAATACCGTGATTGCACCAAGACAAAATACAGCAATCTGCTTCTTAAAATTGTTTCTCAGTTTGCTAGATCATTTAACATGTTGCCATATGTGATGTGTGTTACTGTAACGAGACAGGCCTGACTAAAAACCTTCAGCTTGCCTGTCAGTTTGATCAAGGCAGCTTTCTAATCAGCAACAGGCATTACTGATGCTGTGACCAGACTCCAAAGTGAAAACTAGATTAACTAACAGGCAGTACAAACATCTGACAGATTCACAGAGCATAGCTTCTATTTGCCTCTCCTTTCCTGCCCTTTAGAGCTTTCTATACTTCTAGTTCAGTATGAGATCTGGCTCTAGGTATTACCCAGCTAGTCTTTAGTGAAATACCAGACAGTCAGTTATTTCATATCTGCCTGTAAATTAGATTTTTTAAATACCCATTCTTTACTGTTCTAGTACACAGGGACAACTCACCTGTTACACTCAATCCCCACCTGTGAGAATAATCATGATGGAACTCCTAGAGTGCTTTCCCTTTGCTCTTCCTTTAAATTTTGTCTTAGATATTAATTTGAGATCTTTTAAATTGTCAGCATTTTGTTGGCCCATCCTGAAACTGTTTCCTATTTCCAGGTAGAAAAGTCTATGAAAAATATAGACTTGGTTGTAAAAGAAAGAGAAATTGCACTGAGGCTTTTACAAACTGGCCATGAAAAGCCAGTACCTGGCGAGTGGAGACATGACTTCTTAGGACGCACCTACTGGTATGGAAAAGAGAATTTTATTTTATTTCTTTTTTCCTAAGTGTGAATTTTTCTTGTATGTCTCTAACAGAAAATCCTTATCAAATCAAGAAAGGATATATATACTGTATAGAAAGAAATGTGTTTTCTAGTCAGTCCTGAGTTACTTTTTGTATGTGTTTTTGTTGGGGTTTTTTGGTTGTTTTTGTTGTTGTTAAACGTGATTATAATTACTAAATCCAGTAGAAAACTCATTAATTATAGCAAAATTAGTTCCATGTGACTGCAGCTATTCTGTAACACATGAATGAATGAGGGAGTACTGTTCAAGTTGAACCACCTGGACTTCCCTAGTTGTGATGCAGAATCCACCTGCTGGGGGACAGCCACCCCCAGTTGCTGCATGAGGCCACATAAGCATTTGTTGGAATTCTTTACTCATCTGGGCTTCTAACTTTAAAGCTTCTGCCTTTAGGACTATTATCCAGATACCTTCAGTAATCTGTAATTTCAGGTGATGATGCTGAAGGCTCTGGTAGGACCTGCTGTCTCATTTGAAGGATGAATTATGATATTTAGCTCTGCAGCACCAGTGTAGATAACAGGTGGTCACATGTTATTACAAGGGTGACTTCTCCATTGTTAGCTATACCCATTAAATATACATCAGCAGAAAACTAAATGCACCAACCACTAGATTTACATCTCTAGGGATAACGTTTCTGTGTATTTCTTTCTGACTGGAAACATTGTCCACAAAGAAGGTTCTGCCCATCTAGTTAGAGGTCCAGTCCCCAGTTAAAGTAGGGGGAAGGGGCAAACAAGAACAACGGGGATTTAAGCACATGCGGAGACTCCACAGTACATGTAGGAGTGGGTCTGACACAGTCAGAATGCACTGGAGTCTGGAGGTAAGTCTGCACCAGCCACCTGTGCAGCTCATATGCAAGAGAAACCCCAACCAGGAGTCACAATCAATACTTAAGGGTAAGACATTCAGGCAGATCTGCACTTCACGTGACACCCCAACACTGTCATTTAAAAGAATATTGTAGTAAAAACAAAATTCTCTTCACAGTTTATTCACATCAGCTTTTGAAAGTTTTCTTAATGAGGAGTAACTTTAAAATATAAATGCAAAGAATGAGTGTCTGTACTGGGCCCTACCTTCAAACATCTCAATTTTTAAAGCAAGAACACTTTCTGCAGAAAGACACTGAGAGCCCTATGAGACGTAGCTACAAACCAAGCCAGCAAGAGAGCTGAAAGCAAAACCCGTCATCTGCTGCTCAGACCACTTGAGCACTGTACTGGCATCAAGTGTAACTGGGAGAATCCAAGAACGAAGACAAGAAGTTTACATTCCTGAATCACTTTTGTCTGTCTTCTAACAGGTACAGTTACAAGGAATGGCCAATACCATGGTACCTGAACAAAAAATACAACAAGAGGAAATTCTATTACTTACCTCATGTGAATCATTTCATCAGGTAAAAAGACTTTTTTGACATTGGAATTTATTTTCTCATCTGTTCCTCAGTTCTCCTTATTCCCCTTCGCATGTTGTTTTCACAGCTAGTAGACTGAAAATAAGGCTTTTTATAGTTAGAGCTTGCTCTGCTTCTTTTTACTGTTCCCATCTTAGTTATTAAGAGACTTGGTTATGTGTGAAGTTGCCCTGCAAAAGTACCTGTGCATGCAGACTACTTAAGATCTCCCAAGAGGTTGAATTTCTGTGGAAAAGCAGGAGTCAAAAAAAAAAAAACCAAACCAATTAAAAAAATCACTTTCAGACATCAGAAGCAAATTAATAATGAAGCTTCTAATCAAATAGAGGCTCCCACTGGTTAGGGGAGATGAGTTCATTACAATTCTTACAAACTATCTAGAAATCAACCATGCTGCCTTCTTTATTTCAGGCTCAGAATTGAGAAACATTTACGTAGAAGGGCAAGAAAGCAAAGCCTGGAGAGGACGAGGCAGAAGACCCTGGAAAGCAAATTCCCTCACCTTGCTGTAAATTCTCAGAGTCAGTAACATGCTGACAGAGTGCTGCAAGCAACTGGTTCAGTATCTTTGGTGACTGGAACATGAAACTAGTTCTGCAACCAGCAAACAACTCAACTGAGCATTCCCAAGAGTCTCCCTGGGGTTTTTTTTAGAATCTCATATTTGAGAATTAAAAACCAGCTTTGGTGGATAACTGAAATTAATCTGAACAGTTGTTTCTAGAAATGTTTGGAAAATGGCCTATTAACCAGCGGCTATTACAGAAGTGAGACATCAGTCACCTACCGTGAAAAGCAGAGCTGACTGCCAGATGAAAGTATAAAGAGTAGAGGTAATATTCACCTGCCTTAGTTAAACCCATATGCATTAAAACCAGACATACAGGAGAGCCTCTGTAGCTCAGATAGAAGCTTTCGTTCCCTGATCATCAGAATGACAGCCAGGTCACCTAAGTTATGTGCGCTTTCTGCATAAAGCACGGGAAAAATATGTTCTTCAGTCTGGTATGAGGAACTTTTCCCCTGATTTAAGTCCTGCTGGTTAAGAACTATTTAGCATGTGAACTTTTAACCATGCAGTCTTTAAACCTAGATTGCCAGATACCCACGACAAATTCACACACTTGTGCGATGTGGTTTTTTTTTCACTGTGCAAAATGTTTGAAGGAAGACCAGTAGTATCTTCTGTGAAAGTGAAGTAGCCAGGTACTGGTGCTACTCTCAGTTGATGGTAAACACCTACTTCATGAAAGATTTTAACCTTCAGGTGAGGTCAGGTAGAAATTTAGAAGTCAAAATACTAGTTTTTCAGGAAGCAAATGTGACATGAATATACCCTGGTAAAATGCTGGAAACTACAAGGGAACCAAAACTCCATCATCTTGACCTGCAGTTACTCCTCTGCATCACACAAAATACCCACTTGAAGCTTTAACAGGAACTACAGTGGCGAGAGAGCCCCGAGTGGTTTGCTCTCCACATGGTGCTAGAACATTCATGGCTACTACCATCCTGCTATAATTCTAAGATAAACAGAGGATAAAAGTTCATGAGACATATTGAAAGCTAAGCACATGACACAGAAGGAAAGGTTAAAGTGCATAGCCAAGTCATGAAGAGAAACTCCTTTATACCTTGACCTCTAATCACAAGCTGCCCAAACTTAGTACTTCACCAGTGCCACAATGACTTTATAAAGCATCACTTACTGCCATGTGCTATGGTACAAGTTCAGTTGGCATTCCACATTCTACTTGGAATGCAGACTAGACAATCTCTTTCTTCCCGTATGACAACAGCAGCTGGTGACTTATAGCCCTCATGTAGCTGACTTAAGTTTGCCTCATTTTGTGAGAGAAATGCCATTTGTAGTAGCTTTGAAAACCTGGAGCAAGCAACTTTGTCCCCAGAGCAACTAATGGTTATCACGAGAAGACAAAAGCAGGCTGTTTTGATAAATTACTTTATTGTTTGGAGGTAGCGTGGAACTGTTTTCAACTAGAGGCCTCGGTATTTACTCACAAATTCTTTAGGATAGGAAAAGCATGGCAGAATTTTTTTTTTAATCAGTTAAATGTTATTTGGTATCCCACAGTTTTTAAGATAAGGAGCAAAACTTGATTGCGCCCCACTACAGAACATCACACTGTTGTAAACTGAAGTGAGTTTAACAGAAACGTAGTAGAGCTGCATTAGTTCTGCTTAAAAATGCCTCCTCCTCCCTCTGACCCTGAGTGCAAACTCCTCTTGCAAAACAGAGGCACTCCGGGACCCTGTGGTGACTAACACCAGCTGAGGGAGTGACACCAGCAATAAACGGCAGCAACTGCCCCTTGAGTTACAGCTCACTGCAACTCTGTCAAGCCACATCCTGAGATCTTGTGTGACTATTCTAGTCCTGGAAAAACAATTCTTTGCCCTAACTGACGTGGCTTGAACAAGTTTTGCTTCTCACCTACATCATACAGGCATTATATACATTCTTAGAAATGAGGCAGAAAGCACTGATTGTTTACTAGAATTGTTTCATAAGGGGAAATTAGCAAACCAGTGCTTAATGGAACACTTCCGTGAGACAGCAGAAGTTCACACCGAACGGAATCATCTATAGTAGGTTACTAAATACAAACTTGTCGTTTTTAAAACAGAACAGTAACTTTCTCTGCAAGTACTCACAAAGTTGCTCAAACATAAAAGACCAAATTTTATTTTTTAAAAGAGAAGTTAAGAGCAATTTAAGGCCAAAGTACCAGCAAGGAAGACTAATATGTGAAAGTAGACAGGAGATTTTTTTTTTTAATAAATTTGCATGGGTATTTGCAAGGTTATGCTTCTACCTATTAGCTAACCTGTAAAGCTGTTCCCAGGAAAAGATACTAGAGAAAATAGATATTTATACAAAATTATAAAATGCTTGTTACACGAATTATTGCTTTACAAGGGATGTAAACATCCTTTTTCTATGACAGTGCCAATTAGGTCTCTCAAAATTCCTAAGTTTTGTTAAAATGGAACTTGAATTATGCAAAAAATTCAATATAAACTTTCTACAAAAAAGAGTCCATCCCATTCCTGAGTATGCTAAAGCTATAAAACAGAAGGAGTACTGAGCAGGCAGCAGTTTTCACAGTTAGAGGTTTAAGGACATTTTCTTTCTACACACTGTTTCCCTCCTTCTTCATATTCCTGTTTGGAAATCCACATCTGTTGAAAAGTACCCTATTAAAAAAAATTAAAACACAATTAAAAAAAATGAAAATCAGAAAACAAATGGCAGTTAAGTGAAACTCGATTAGCTTCTTCTAGAAGGAAAAACAATCAAGTCTTTACATTAAATGAGGTAAGAGGACTTTACCTGCTTAAATACCTTTTCCTTTGAGTGTTATACTGCTGGTGATTAAACTAAAGACAGGAAGTTTCAGTACCAAGAGCTGATTTCAGTCTCCCTTTCCCATACTGCTAAATTAATCACTACAAACCACTTCAGTACTCAGTAACTTGTAGAATTAAGCTCAATGTTATGGTGCAGAAACAAGTTTGCTACTCTCCCGATGTATTATATACATGTCATTTCTAGATATATTTCTAGCCTGCACCTTTGTCATTACAAGTGGGAGAACACAGCAAGTTACTTTTCAATTGGAAATATTAGTCTTGGCTTTTTAAATAGTCTCTTCACCTCACCACAAGGGAGACAAGGTAACAATGGCTATGGTAACACAAACTCTGCAATGCACGCTCCTGCAGAATTAGATTTCTGGGTGACAGTTCTGCTTAGCTTAGCAGGGCAGTAACACAGGTCTACTAACCAAAGAAGCCAAGATCGAACCACCAATCCACGAGCTGAACCTCCGCTCCACTGTCGTGTTGTTCGCTATCAACTTCAGACGCATGCTCTGAAGAGAAAAGGAGGTAAAATGAAAGAACAATTAAATTTGCAATAATGCTCATCTGCCCTGTACTTTTAATTCAAGAATAGCCACAGTGGACCAGAAGGTGTGGCTCTCATCTTGTCTCTCAACAGGGAGCGGCAGCAAACACTTAAGGCTAGAAATAGGGCAGGTACAGAGCAAGAATACTCACAGTACCTATTGTCATATCTAATACTGGGCTACTAAAAACATGCACCGAGACTGAAAATGTCTAACATAGCTGAACTTAATTAATCTAGTCCTTTTTGAACCTACTCATTTCTTATGCTTTCAAAATGCCTTCTAGCAATAAATTCTTAGAATTTCAATGGTTCCTCCTCAGCTTGTATAAGCAGCAGCAAATTACCTTTGTCAGTTTCTCATAACATTCAGGATTTCAGAGTTGCTGTAAGTAGAAAGTTTTTTCTTGAATATGAATATTCTAGAAATATCATAAGCTATATGTGCTCAAGAACACAGGTGTAAATGCTTAAAAAAATATATAAGTATGTTAAATCACCAGGTTTTATCTACAAGTAGGTTGAGCTGCCTGTAGAATCCAAGAACAGCAATTCTCAGGACTAAGTGACAAGACCTAAGGCAGGAGGACTGAATGTGCCTTAAGTTAGTCAGCAAGACTTCAGAAGAGAGGCCATCAAGGGAAATAGTGACTGTTGCTTACAGAAGTTAGAACTGTAATCTGAAAGCAGGAACAGAGAAGTAGAATATTCAGAAAGCAGTTATTAAATCTGCTGGGATTTGTTTCATATAAGGAAAAGATGACATGAAAAGTTCTTATATAAGGAGGAGATTTCCTACCCCACAGAAATCTCTTCTGCTGTTGGGTTCCTAACAAAGTCAAAGCTATAATACATGATTGTGTACTATTTGACAGAAAAGAAAAAATTATAAATAACTCAATGCAGTAATTTAAAGAGTTGCTTTACCGGTGGAGTTTTCTGAGACAGCTCCCTGTTCAACCTGTCTGTGAAACTCTGTATTAGAGTGTTTCCTCCTGCTACAATCACGCTGCCATAGAGGCCCTAAAAAGAGAATAAGCAACCTATAGTAATTACTCTGAAATCATTCTGAAACTTGTTTCACAGAGCAGAGTGGAACAGCACACAGCTACACATAATCAACAGCAATAATACATCACTTGATGCCAATAGTATTGCCTCTCCCAATCTAATTAAGGTTTTAATCATTGAAAAGTATTAGGAAAAGGAAAACCCCACAGCACTGGAACAGTTTTCAGTCTCACTAATGCTGCAGATGATGAACATATATTATGGTCTAGCCTAATAAGCCTGTCTCACACCAGTTAGGACGAAAAAAATTTTCCAACAACCCCCATGCAGTCCATATGAAACTTTTTAAACATTTTAAAATTGACACCTGAGAAAGGTAGAACATTATTTTTAAAATAAAGTTTCCCTTTAAAGCCTCTTCTCTACAAAAGTTCCAATATGATTGGTTATGTTTGGAAAGTGTATCTGCTGTGCCCCAAAACCTGAGGATAACACTCAAAGTTATGAATATAAAATGCTTATCTGAAGCCAGCCCAATGCACATTACACAGTGCCAGCCACAAAAACTGGACATTAGCTATTTCAATATAGGCAGAAAACACTGAGGAAAAGTAAAAAACCTGATGTAACTTTTTTAAAACAAAACGGTAATTGTACCTATTCCTATATAGAAATACGTAATACTTAGATAATTATTCTAATGTGTTTGTCATTTTCCTAAGAAATCCACATTTCTTCATCAACAGAGTTCTAGTCCCCAAAAATGCTATCAGCACAACATTTTCTATGCCTTAATACATCTGACTTAACACTTACCGGCCTGATGTCTATATCACACATTCCAACGCTTGTCGTGACAACGTGGCTCACACCCAACATTGTGTTACCAGATAAACCCTAGAATTAAAATTAGCAGTCTACACATGATCACTTCAAAAGAGCTAAGCATAAAAAAAAAGCCCCAAATTATCTGAATTTACAAGTATTACTAGAGTGGGAGCTAAGCATTTTTAATTTTTTTTAGGAAAAAAAGAAACAAAACAAACCTATTTTCCCCATTCAGCTCATTACCACCCATCCTGAATTACATTTCGTCCTTCACGTGCTCAACCCTAATTAATACAACACCAGCAAATTCTATCCCCAAGAGAACTATGCAGTGCAAATACACACATACAAATCATGAAATTAAGATCATACAAATGGAAGCCAAGTGATTATCTAGTATTTTAAAGCCTTCCAATTACAACATACGAGTTGTTTTACCTTTACATTAGAGGGGTCAAACAATCCCTCAGGAATTTTCAGACGCTCAGCACCAAAGTCACAGTTGTAGCCATTGGGGAACTCGTAATGAACCGTTGGCATCTGGGCTGCTACCCTGGAGCGTCAGTGAGAAAGTAACAGATTAAAGTGTCACGTAAGCAGGATATTGTTATCTAAGCAGCATTACAAACTAAGGTTTCAAGGGGAATATTGTGACTGGTATGTTCTACACTTTCAATTACATTTATTATGATCTCATGCATCTGGGAATTTTTTAAAAAAAACCCTATCACCTGTATGTACCCTGTATTTCTCCTTTCACAAAAAAAGTTTTTATCAGTAACAACTTCTCTAATAAAACCAGCCAACAGCTATGAGCAGGCTAAGCACCCCATGCACAACTGATAATTATTTTTACAAGAAGGAAAACAGTGACGTACTGTTCATCATAGGTTGAGTCTGATACTTGGAGGACAGAAGCTTGGAAGTCCTGAATGACACACTATGGAGTTAAGAATAACACAGTTATAAGAATTTCAGCCTTCAATTTGACAGAATTTACAGAATCAACACTAAATTTTAAAGATTTTCTAGTTCAACAGGAAAACCAGATATACTTGCAAACAAAACTTCTTTATGGGATGCCTAGAAGAGTTGGGAGAGTGGCAAAAGTGACCTACTTACATTACACATGTAGTTGTGCCAGGACCTAGTGACCTGGGGTAACTTCTCTTTTCTCTTCCAGTTTGCTGGCGACCCCTCACGAACTGCCTCCTGTGATTGTAGGAAACATGATCACCAGTTAACCTGTTAAAGCTTTTCCCAAGCAAACCCTTTATTTAGTAAGTTACTTTCCTACCTTTGACGCAATCATATAGGGAGGAATTATCTCTATGTTCATTTCCTGAAACAATTCTCGGCACTGCATAGTAATAAAGTCTCCCGCAAGTGGTGATTTTACAGTACCTAAAAAAGAAGAAAAAAATAAATCAAAAAGATAGAGAACAAAAAAAAAAACAAACCACCCTTTCACCAACCTTGAAATCATGAATAAACTCTCCCAATAAGCTATTTGTTAGCAAACAGCATTAGGGTTTTTTACCACAGACAAGGGGGTATAGTTTTGGTTTTGGTTTGCAATCACTGTAAAAGCAGACAGAAAGCTATCTTGACCTTGATAATGCATGCTGCTACTCATAAAAATTCTTACCTTGCTGAAGTACGTAACCATCGTGCACTGGAATAGCAGTGGTGTGTGTTGCTCCACTATCCAAAATGAGACCTGTAGATCTCCCATTAGCAAAACTAGCCAAAATGATTAAGGAAAATACCGTAATTGTCACTTTAGGAAACAAGTGTCACCATACAGTTCCAGCATAACTAGGAATGAGGACCCCCCATGTGTTATTCCTTTGCTCTACAGAAGTTATTTGCCATTTTCCAAGTGTGTATCTTCTTCCTATGATGTCCACAACCTCATAGAGAGAATGGCATTTAACTTCCATCTGTAAACTATCTCGACCTTTGGACACATAAAGGTGAGATTTCACTTCAAGCCTATGCAGCAAGCTCTAAGTACATCCAACTCATTTAGGCTCAAGCTGAAAACATGTCATTAGTTTAAAATTATTAGTAATAATCATCTTAAGGCTATGAGAACTTCAAGCTCTAATTACTTTATTTAGTAGTCTGGACAACACCATTTCAGATCTGTAATATTCTTACGCATGTTATACAATGGGAAAAATTAAACACAGACCAAAAAAACTCCCACCCTTGTCTCCAAGGAAAACGGTCAGATTGGGAGAACTTCAAAATCGAGCTCTAAAGCTTTCAAGTTCACAAATGGAACGTGTTTCTTCCTCCTTAGATTTATGCAGAAAAAAAATAATGTGAAAGAAGAAAAGTTAGACATGCTATTATACCAGGAATTGCCTAGAATAAGTTTGTAATAATTTCCAGGGGTGAGAGTGGTGAAACATTCCAAAGGATACGCTGTTAGAACAGCAGTTTTACACAAGAAAAAAGCAGGGATGTTGTAGTGTTCAAACATCAATTCGGTCAGTTTTTCACGCTTTGCTCTAGTATTCCACTAGAAGAAAAAAAACAAACCAACCCACACATAAGTGAACAAAAGGAAAACACATTTATCTTGAGCATCATTAGAGCATGCTAAAAGAATCTTAACATAATAATTAGAATTATCATAGCTACAGTTTCAAATCATATCAAAATTCTAGAAACAGATTTGTAGTTTTTTACTTCTTTAGAACTCTTTTTTTATTCCATTTCTACAGCAACACATTAATGCTTATCTATCACACAGAATTAGAAGTGATATACGCTTTTACTGTTACCATACAGACTTCTTAACGCCTCTACAGCTCTTCCTCTATCAGTCTCTCAAAGAACTCTCTCAAACAAGTACCAGGTGCATTTTACAAGGGGAAATATGCATGATACAACACTCCCAGTTCAGAGAAAAAATAAATCCAGATTTTCCTGTTTCCAAGGTATCTTTCTACAGTTCTGCTGTGCTTATGATTAAGCCAGGATATGTATCAAATATTCTACTTTACTGAAAACATAAAGTCTTTTCCAAGACAGTACATTAAAGTAAGACTAGGCCTATAAGAATGTTACTGGGAACCTCTATTGAGACACCCACTGAGCCATCAAACATGAAATAACCATTGCAAATTCATCCATGCTTGAAAAGCTACAATTCAACACAAGGGAATAATGAAAAAGAATGTAATTTTCTTAATATTTTCTTAAAGAAAGGCACAACTGTTGCGTGGCAGGTCTACCTTTTGTATCCTGACTTTGATATCAGCCCTTTGAAAGCCGAGTGTTAATAAATAGTGGAAACTTTGTCCACATTTTTCTCCCAGAAATTTGCATTCACCCACCTCACAAGACAAGTCACAGAAAGGACAGAAAAATTAACACTTCTCATCATAAATATTATTCTCTGTCATGTAGTATGAGTTGTAAGACTGAACAAAGCAAAAGGTTTTCACTGGCATTTTATTATCAACAGCCAAACACCTTTTCCTTTTATTCTAAGCCCTACAGTGAGATTTATTTAATTATTATTATTTTTGACTTCTTTTCAATAATGGAAAAACAATCAAACATAGTAAATGCTTTCTAATACAACTCATGAATACTATTTCAAATAGTTTTCTTTTTTAGACTTTTTTTTTCTTAAACAGATTACTTTCCATAATATGGTCAAGTATTTTTAGATGGCTATTTCTGTAGTTAAGTTTTAACACTTGTAACCTACAAGTCAATGTCAGATGTGTCCAAGACTAAAGCTTGTGGAATCAGCAAGAAGATACCGTTAAGACTTCAAAATGCAAAGCTGCTTTTACTCACTGGTGCTTCAGACATAAGGACAGGATGCAAACTTGCTTCAGATTTAATATGCATCTTGTAAGTGTGATCCAGAATTGCCTGGAAACTATCCCAGTCTTCAACTGTAACAATAAGGAAGTGAGCAGATTAGGTACTTTAAGGTTTTTTTCCGTTTCATAAATACATAAAAGATTTTCCAATTTTTTTTTTTTTTTGTATGTGTAGAGCTCCTCAGTTGAAAGCCATCCTCAGCAGACATACACATCCTTTAATAGCTTTGCAGAATTATCTTCCTCTGTAATTATCATAACATCTCACAAAAGTCCACCAACATTATAAACCAACTGTACTTGATGCAAATTGTAAATCAGCTATCCCTTCTTACAGATTCTGTTGCCATATGTAGCATCTGTTCACATGAAGGCTGTAACATTTTGCAGCCTATAAATGCTATTTTAAAAACAGGTAGAAAAAGACAGAGCACCGTACTCATTCCATTTTTTAAAGGTGAAATGGCCTCCATATTTTCCCTTGGAACTCTCAGCGCGTTGGTGTCTATGTAGTAAGTCGGACCCCCTTGTTTGCCTTTGTCACCATCTATCTCCATCAGAGTGCTGCCATTGTCCCTTTCTAGCACCACACCAATGGCCGTTGGAAAATCAACCTGTAAAGAAAGGTAAAGCAGTATATGAGAATTACTAACATTTTGGGTGTTTGGGTTTTTTTCCTCATAAATTCACAGCTTTGCTTACACAATACAGAACAAAACCCAGCATATTATGAAAACTTGAACTAACAAACAAGACCCAAGGCATAAACTCACGTTACATCTTCCACTGAGTCACAGATTCTCACCTTTGGACAGTCCTCGCCTGCATAGCCTGCTCTCACCGTGTACGAGCCAATGTCAAAAACAAGAGCCCCAACTTCATCTGAAAAGATTGTTAACAAAGAGACAGTGAACAGTTATTGCACTCTACTGCAATCCTGACCTTTCCTTGACCTGTCTGTTTTGTTTGTAAAAAAAAAAAGCAAGACAAGACATCTTTTTCAAGGCAACTTCTCTATTCAGAACTCCCCGTTACTGGAAAGAAGACTGCAGAAAGGATTAACTTGGTCACTGCAATACCTTCCTTTGGCATAAGGGGAATTCTAACACGAGAGGGGTATGCAGTTGCGCCTGAACATTTTACGAAATAAAGCTTTTACAAAGTGGTAACTTAACAGTCATACAAAGCCAGGTGAGCCCAGACCTCCCGGGTGTGGTCAGAATTAGAAAGGAGGGCCTGAGAACACCAAGTCTATAAGTGAAGGCTACCACAACATGAGTCACCCTAATCCTCATGGGCCCCGATCCTCCCTGGGGATCTGCACACTCTCAAGAGAACCAAAGTCTGAAACCAAACACAGTGACCTTAGTCCGCATGGAAGGGTGTGCACAAATGCTCTGGGACGAAACTACACCCCAGGTTCCAACGTTCAGGGTCTTCTCGAGACGCCCTGCACCCCAGCAGCGCTAATGCAGCCCAAGGCCACGGCTCGGCCGGTCTCCAGGGGAAACATCTCAGCGAAACGACGCCCGGAGGAACATAAACGAGGCCTGCTACCGCCGCCACCTCCT
>VWZY01007365.1:344454-355874 GCA_013399075.1 Chloroceryle aenea | reverse complement strand
CAGCAGAACCCCCCGAGAACCAAGCAAGTCCTAAAACACCCTCTGGGCCAGCTGTGAGATGTTAGAGCCCCATTTGCTTTCTGGGATGTCCAGTCTGTCCTCTCATCTCCAGGCTGCTTCAGCCAGGCATGGCCAGTCCTGCATTCCCAGCCTGCTGATGGGAGGGGACCTTGGGAGCTGGGTGTTACCCCCTCCCTGGTGGCTCCAGCTCCAGATTACAAAGGGCCGCTGCAGCCAAGAGCCACTGAGCCAGTGTCAGCATGGCACCCCAACCTCATCACTGGCTCCAGGGGACTGCACGACACCGGGGTGCCCACCCCTACCCCCCTCATGGCGACCTTACCGAGGACCACAGGTGGCGTGCTGTTGGTCGGGGGAGCTTCTGGAGTGGTGGTGGGTGGAAAGAGAACGTTGAAGAGCCAGAACTGAGACGTGGGCTGCAGGAGCAGCGACAGCGTCAGCAGCGCAACCCTGGCGCCGCTGCTCCCCATGGCAAGCTCGGCCGGGATCCTCCGGACGTCTCCAACCAAAACAGCCTTTTATATTTTTTTGACGTAGGTCCAGACAAGAGGCACCCGGGCTGCAGGGGAGGGGAGAGCTGCAAGGGGCTGGCCGGGAGGAGGAGGAGGGACGGGGAGGGCCAAAGGACTGGCCTTGTGGACATGCCATGTCCTGCCAAGGCAGACGGTGGTGCCCAGGGGCTTTCCGTGCTGCAGAGCCCTGCCTGGGGGTGCCAGAGAAGCAGGCACATGATTTTAGCAGTGTGCCCGGTGCCTTGGTGTCCCTCCGCTGTGTGCTGGGGTTGTGGCTGCCACGCACTTCCCCCTGTTCTGTGCTCCTGCGGTCACTCCATGCTATGCTCCCTGCCTGCTCCCTGCCCGGGTGAATACAGCACCTCTCCACTCCTCATGCCCTTGGCAAAGGAGGGGCTGGTGCTGCTGACGTGGTCTGGAGGACACCAAACCTGCATGAGAAGACATCAGGGCTGGGACAGCCGAGGACACACTGGGCAGCCTCAGATGCCACATCCTCCAGTGCCACGCTGAGCACTGCTTCTGCCCTGTGCCCTCCTGCCCAGGCCATCTCAGGCAGCATCCCCCAAGTAAGTGCTTGGCCCTGGGACCCGCGGCTCCTGGACACTGTGGGTTCCAGGTTCTCCTGGGTGCCTCCTTGATAACAGTCCCAGCTGGAGGGAGTTCCTGAAGACCTTGTCCTGCACAGGCAGGACTTTAGGTGGCCCTGTCTGCACCAAGGACCCTTGGAGACCAGGAGACACCCAGGGAAAGGCAGAATGACCCAGGCTGCCAGCACCTGGAGAGCCAAGGTGAAGAAGAGATGAACGGTGCTGAGGCATGGTGGAGCAGAAGCCAACTGCTCATGGGCTTGCTCCAGCCTTCCCAGAGTGCTACAGCCTTCCCAGTTTGCTCTGGTGGGGGAATGGGACCAGTACTGAGCAGCAGGGTGCTGTGGGAGGAGTTCACCTGGAGCATGGTCTTTTGATCCTCTGGGTGCATATCATTTCTATCCAGCATCCTCTCTGCACCTAAGCTCTGGGGCAGAAAAGCTGCCACCTCCCAGCTCCTCTCACTCTGTGGGGAAGGGAGAAAGCCACACAGCCTGGCCAGGGGACTTTGCTTCCAGCTTGGCCTGGACAAGAGCAGCATGGGCTTGCTTCAGAAAAGTCATGATGGGAAGTAATCTTCTTCCTAACAGGGAAGAACAAGGGGGTTTGGGTCTGTGTGGGGACAGAGGGCAGTAGTGGGTGCAGGGGGGTGGCAGGATGGGTTCCCATGGAGCAGAGGGGCCCCTTCCTGTGGACGTGGGAAGAAAGGCAAGAGCAAAGCAAGGGTGGCCTTTAGGAGCCCGTACAAATTCACAGTGTCTCTGCAAACCCTCCTGGTGTCAGCTGCCTCTCTTCCACCAAGCCCAGCCGTACCAAGCCCCTGGCTATGACTCATCTGAGTCCCGTGTGGGCCAACAGTGTGACTTAGTGGTCTGAGGAGCCAGTGCTGGGTGCTGCTACCTGGAAAAGCAAGTTCAAAGCCCACACTCCTGGGTTATTATTTTCCCAGGCTGCTGGGCTTGGCACCTGAAGCCCTCTCCAGGCTCTCCTTCTCCTCTTTCTGTGCTTTATCATTCTGTCTTTTGGCCATCCCTGGAAGGCTAAACCTGTGATTTCTGCATCACCTCCCCCCAGTGACTCCGTCCTTCCCTGAGGAAGAGGGGCCAGGGCAGGTAGAGGTCCTGGTGTGGCTATTTCTCATTGGAGGGTGGTATCTGCTGCTGTGGTCTCCTTGGGGTGTTGTGGGGGTGGAAGAGGCCAAGATGAGTCCCCACATTGTCCCATGGGTGCTGCAGTGAAGTGGGGTCCTCACCACCTGTGCTGAACATCCCCCAAAAACTGCTTGTGTGAGCCTGGATAGCTCAGCTGGAAGAGCATCAGACTTTTAATCTGAGGGTCCAGGGTTCAAGCCCCTGTTCAGGCAAAGCCTTTATCCTTTAAAAGCCCATGGATGGGAGCTGCATTTCTTCCTGTGCTGGAGAAGAGAGTGCCTCCTGGGACAGCTGAGATGGACATGAAGCAGGAGACATTTCTCTGCTCCCTTCCTCACTGAAGGGTGTTCAAGTGCCCAAAGCAAGTAGCTTTGTTTACTTTCTCAAAGGTGGGGTTCCTGCTGGCCCTTTTTTTATCTGCATGATGACCTCCACTGATGCTGAAGGGACTGGAACCTCTTCCCTAGAAGGGAAGCCAGGCTCTTCTCCCTGGTGCCCAGTGCCAGGATCAGAGTATTATCTTTAGAAGGGAAAATGCTGTTTGAGCTTTCTCTGAGTAAAGAAATACCTTTCCAGTAAAAGAGTAAATGGAGATTGGAGGAGTGAAGCTGTGCCAGTAGTGCTCTAGAAACTGCAAATCCTAGAGGCAAATGCATGATGAATTTTGCGCTCCTTTTTTTTTTTTTTTCTGTGGTAACTTTCTGTTCCCCCTGCACTGGCGGATAAATGGAGACCTGCTGCTGGGTAATGTCTTCTGCACCATCTGAGCCCCGACTGGACCGTTGGACTTGATGATGTCGACGGTTGGACTTGATGATCTTAAAGGACTTTTCCAACCATAGAGACTCTGCGATTCATGCGATACCATTTACAGCTCGTTGGAATTTCTTTGTTGAAAGCTGCAGTCCAAAGTCAGTTCTGCGCAGCTGTCAGAAGAGGGCACCAAGACCAAGCAAACGGAGTCTCCGTGGTCTGAAGGCTCCAGTTTAAAACTTCCTCAAATTGAAGCAGCTCCTGGTGCAGCCCAGAGATCTGCACCTTGGTGCCCAGGAGACCTCTGGTTCCCAGACCCACAGCATCCCTCAGCTCTCGATGGATTTTTCCTCTGCCATGAAAGAATCCCTGGAGATGCTGCAGCCAAAATCCCATTCCCCAGGAGCTGGGAGCACTGACAGCGGAGTTTTCATCAGGTTGGTCTTTCTTCTTCTTTAGGTGGTCACTGTGGCAGATCCTTCCTAGTGTGAGGACAGAAGGGAGGAGCTGAACCCTAGGGCGGCAAACTGCTGCCTCGAACCTCCTTACACTCTGCAGGGCAGCCACAGCATCTTCTGGTCCTCTCTTTGCAAAGTGGGGAGGAAGGGTGAGGGGAAGGTGGTGATTTCTTCTAAATTCTCAAGCTTTGCCTGGAAAATGGAGAAGCTGGAATAAGAAATGTCACTGAAGCCCCACCAGAAAGACCCTGCACAGTGGCTACCGTTTGGAAAATCATTGTCTGTGTGGTTTTAGTCACTCTTGGAGGAGAAAGGACAGCAGAGCTTGTGGCCTCTTCCTAGGGCATGCCATCTTTGCAAACCCACCTCCTCGTAGATGCACTCCCCCTGCCCCCCGGCCCCATCATCTTCAGCGTGGCCTTTTCATTTACATCCAGCTGTTGGCAAAAGTGCTGCTGTGACTCGGATTCGAACCGAGGTTGCTGCGGCCACAACGCAGAGTACTGACCACTATACGATCACAGCAGGAGCAGCCCCGCCACACGCGGGGACCGTGGGGAGGGGAGCGCCTGCACCGTCCCCTCTCCTGGCATGGGGCCCCCAGCACTGCCTGGCCAGCAAAACCTCGCTCGTTTGTTAAGCTGGCTACAAATGGACTCGGATGCTGCTGCTCGGAGCCTCAGCAGCCTGGAACGGGCGTTGTGTGAGAGCTGACAGTGCCAGGGTGGCACCTGGGGACCAAGGTTGCTGCTGTGCAGGGGATTTGGTGCCATGGGGGGCATCACGCTATAATACAGCGAGTTTAGCTGAAACTGTTAAACGCCCTAAGTCCAAGTTATGCCAGAGAAGCATAATTAAGTCATTTTACAGCGTTGTCAGTGTGTGATGCAACAAGTTTGTGGCAATTTAGTTTAAAATACAACAAATGGTGCAAGGATCTCAATGGGGAGCTGAGTGATGCTGGGCAGGGAGGTCCAGGTAACACGAGACTTTCCTAGGACCCTTCATCCAACATCTCCAGGGCCCCACTGCCTGGCCATGGTCCCTGCAGAGAAATTCTTTCCTGGCAGCATCACTCAGGCACAGGGAAGCCCAGGGCAGGCAGTGTGGGGGGGCTGAGCCTCCTGGCTGGGCCCAGCCTTGTGGGGCTCCTCAGTTTGGGGTCTCAGCCCTCCAAGCTCTGGTCTCCAAGGAATCCTCCACACTGGATGCAGCAGGGATCCTCTGCACTGGATACACAGCACTGAGAGCCCATCCTCTGCACACTGGCTCAGAAGAGGAAGCACAGCCACCCAGAAGAGAGGTGAAAATGAGACTTAATATAAACTGCGCCACATGGCAGATGATGTGGAATAGATGGCCACGGCAGTGAGAAGATGGAGTGCTGTCCACAGAGGGCTTGAAGGCTCAGGAGTGGGCAACAAGGCAGGGGCAGAGGAAGGTCCTCAGGAAGAGCCCCCAGGAGCTCTGGTGGTTGAACTGATCCCTGAGACAGGAAAGGTTGATGAGACAGGGTTCCTGTTGCACCCATCAGCCCTGCCCAGTCCTCCCCCAAAAGTCCCAGTGTTTCCACAGCTACTTTCATAGCTCATATTGTCTACAACATTCAGAAAATAACTTCTGCAAGTCTCACCACCAGGGCTAAGAACCTTGAGCACTGGAAATGCATCTGGCCACAGGTTTTCCATCTTTGTCCCCGACTCCTCTGGGTTAACTCCTTTATCAAGAGGGTAAGAAGGAAACATCTCCTCCGCATTTTCACCTCCTACTTTCTTTTCACCAAAGGGCTTCCAGCTTCATCCTGACACTGAATATCCCACCGTAACCCCAGATCGTGACACAAAGGGGCTGCAAGACCACCCTGGCCCCTCCTTAACTCCTCAAAATCCTTCCAGGTTTTGCCTTACAAGAGGAAGGGGAGATGTGGTGGGTGCTGTGGAGTGTTCTCTCCTCCTCACTGCCCATTCCTCAAGGAGCATGAAGGGTCATTGAGAGCCATGGCTCCAGATGTGCTGGTCAGTATATTGGTCCCAACTGGAGAGGCTGTGCCACTGTTGCTGGAGTGGGGGCTGCACACACAGTGGTATTCCAGTTCCTAGGATATGAACAAGGCTTGGAGATGGACACACACAGCAGCACCCTTAGTCCTGGGATACTGGAGGAGCTCAGGAATTCCCTATTGCCTGCACTGCTGGGGGTGCAGCCCAGGGTGCCATTGGCTGCGAGGCTGCGAGCGCCCGGTGCGGGCTCAGCTCCAGCGCCTCACCCCCAGCACCCCCAAGTCCTTCTCCTAAGGGCTGCTCTCCATCCCTTCACCCCCAGCCTGTGCTGATATTGGGGGTTGCCCCAGTCCAGAGGCAGGACCTTGCACTTGACCTTGTTGAACCTCAAGAGGTTCACATGGGTCCACTTCCCCAGCTGTTCCAGCTTCCTTTGGACGGATCCCATTCCTCAGTCATGTCAACCACACTATTCAGCTTGGTGTCATCTGAAAATGTGCTGAGGGTGCCCTCAATCCCACTGTACATGTCACTGATGAAGATATTGAACAGTTCTGATCCCAGTATGGACCCCTGGGGGACACCATTTCTCACTGATCCCCATCTTGACATTGAGTCGTTGACCACTACTCTCTGGATGTGACCATCCAACCAATTCCTTATCCGCTGAGCAGTTCACCCATCAAATCCATATCTCCCCATTTAGAGAGAAGGGTGTTGTGGGGGACTGTGTCAAATGCCTTACAGAAGTCCAGGTAGATGACATCTGTAGCTCTTCCCTTGCCCACTGATATAGTCACTCTATAGAAGGCTACTAGGTTGGTCAGGCAGGACTTGCCCTTGGTGAAGCCATGCTGGCTGTCTCAAATCACCTCCTTGTCCTCCATGTGCATTAGCAGAGCTTCTAGAAGGGTCTGTTCCATGACCTTTCCCGACACAGAAGTGAGGCTGACAGGTCCATAGTTCCCAGGGTCCTCCTTTCTAGCCTTGTAAAAAGTCCCAAGATAAAGCCCAGAGCACGTGACAGAAATGCACACAAATACACTCGGATTTCTGGCATGGCAAGTGAAAAATAATCTGTCGACAGGAGATTACCAACATTGCCCCTCCTGGATCCTGTGGAAAATGTTTCCTCCTAACTCATTCTTTTGGGTACTCTGCTGTTACTCACAGAAATTTGCACATAGGTACGATTTCATCATATTAGGCACTCCCACATCTCCTTCACTTGGACAACCTCCTGGCAAACAAGACTGGGATTTTACCCTTCTCCCTTCCACCGCCTGTAGCTTTTTGTTCATGGCAATGCCCCTTTTTGTGATCCTGTGGTACTTGCTACACCAGCACCGTGTGACCTGCTCTTGCTTCAATGGCCATCTAGTGCTGTGGTGTCCAGCTTCTAAATGAGATATTCCTCTGCAGGAACAGGATGGCAGCAATCAGCTCCTGCCCACCTATGCATCTGCAGATTGTATTTGGGAGCTGATGACAGATTTTCCTCCTTCATCCTTCCTGGATCCTGACAAGCCTCAGCCTCTCCTTAAGCTCTATGCATTTCATTTTTTCCCATTTTCGTTCCTGAGGCCATTCAGACCACCTGCTTTCCTGATCCTCCCCACTAGGTTGAGAAGCCTCTTTTGCCTTGAAAATTCCTACCACTTGCCAGCAGCACAAAGCTCGGGGTCTTCAAGAGGTCTGTCTCAGACTGACTGCTCACTGAGGACCCTGATGATTCTCCCCACCTCAGCACACCTCCCAGATCCCCGAGCTGGCACCAGGCTCTGAGAAGTTTTTTTCAATCACCTTTTCCACATTTTTACTTTTCAATGAGCACAGACCATGAGGATAGTTGCTGACATATGCCATTTTCTCAATAGCCCTGCTCCTCAAAACACACTTCCACAGTTTCCTCCTTCTAGGCGGAGGATGAGGCCATCACCTGCAGTCTGTTAGAAACCTTCACAGCCCCTCAGAACCAGACAGCATCAGAAACAAAAAAAAAATAATCTCTTAAGCCTCCTATTTTTGCTGTGTCACCGCATTTCTGTAGCCTTCCACTGTTTTGGAGCTGTAACTTTATAGCGTTGACTTTGCCCTGGGGCCCCATGTTGTATTGTTGATCATTAGAGTTTAAACAAATGCTGCTTCGCCGGGAGTCAGAGTCCAGCCTGGTGTCAGTGGCAGAGGAGGAAGCAACCAGCCTTGCCTAGCTCACACCCAGTCTCTTCACAAGTGCTGCTGCTGTCCCCAAGCCTCTGAAGGGACCTCAGACCAGCTCCTAAGAAGGTTCTTATGCTCTGAAATGTTCCTGCATGGTCTAAACCTTAAGCTGATGATTAAAGTTCTTCTATACACTCACCTGTATTTCACATATAGGTATTTTCCACCTCACCACACCAGGAAGACTCAGAGACAGTTGCCCAAGATGCAGTCCCACTTCCTCCACCCTCAGTTGCAGAAAGCTCTGGTGTGCTCATGCTCACCTGGATGTTGCATGAAGGGCAATCACCGTGCTACTGGTGGAAGGGTTGGGGAACATGTGTCTATTGCCTACCCAGGGCCATCAAGAGGGACGTGAGAACCATCAAGCAGGACAGATTTTCTTTCTCACTGCTATATTTGCTAGCAGGGATGTCTGAGAACGGGTTGTCCTATGTGACACAGAGATATGCTCCATCTCAGAAACACTAAGGCTTGCAAGTGGCTTGGTTTGACATCTATGTGTTGGAGTGAAGGAGGCAGGTCTAAAAGAAAGAACAACTTCTTTGTGTCCCCTCTTCTTCGTGAAAGCCAAAATATACAACTTTCATCCTAAAACTTACCTTCAAGCACCCACAAGCTCCTCCGTGATGAGAGCCCAGCCTGTTAGGACCTGGACATTCAGCTGACAGCCTAAGAAACACACCAATATAAGAGATGGGGAAAATTCTTCAGCCTGAAGTGGAACTTGCTCTTCCATAGGGAATATTTCATCTCCATGTCCTATATCTGAGCGATGCACCAAGACAGGACATGAGTTGTGACAGGGAGGTGGTCCACACTGGGGGCTGATGCATGGAGAGGTGGGTCTCACCGTGGGCACTGGGGAATTTTTAGAGACACCAAAGCAGTGTCTGCAGGATGCGAATGCCCACCAAGGTTAGGAAGGGGCTGAGGGCAGCATTACAGCAAACAGGGGGAACATATTTATACACTGAAGTGCTCCAAAATTCAGCAATGTCAGAATGAGGCTTTCCTGGGCAGCAAAACCCTACCAAGGCCTGTTTTAGAGAAACAAAAGCACTCATATGATTTTCTGTTGGTGGGGGTGGTGTGTTTCTGTTTATTACCTTCTAGAAACCTCACGACATTTAATTAACAAGGTTTTCAAACACATTGATAATCCGTTATTTTGGGCATGGGGAAGTGAACTGAAGCATAAAAGTTGGTCAAGCAATGTCCATATTGGGAAGTATAAATTCCAGATGATTGGAGCCTGGGGTTGTGGGGTTTTTTGTTTGGTTGGTTTTTGTTTGCTTTTTTTGTTTTGTTTTGTTTTGTTTTTGTTTTGTTGTTTTCTTCACAGTTAACATTTATATTCAGAACAGGCTCCCGCTGACCTCCACTGTGGCTGTGCATTAACTGTGTCCATGCAGTCAGTCACGAGGATCCCTGTAGCCAAGGCTTTCTGAAAGGAGCACCTAGGAAGAGCTCCTTAATGTAATTTTGTGGGATCTGTGTGGAACAGGTGGCCCAAACCCCCTTAGTCAGTGCAGTTCACCCTGACTGCTTGGACCCCCCATCCAAGTGGATTCCACCACTGCCCTGGGCAGCCTGGGCCAGCGCTTGGCAACCCTTGCAAGGAATAAATTGTTCCTTGGGTCCAACCTAAACCTCCCCTGGGTTCAACTTGAGGCTGTTTCCTCATCCCATCATTTGGGACAAGAGATGTCATCCTCCTCCCTGGCTCCAACCTCCTATCAAGGAGTTGTAGAGAGCAGTCAGAGGGCTGTTCAGCCTGGAGAAGAGAAGGCTCCAGGGAGNGCCGTTCGTTAGGGGCTGGAATCGCGGACGTTGCACCGTGCCCTGCCTCGTGGGAAGGTCTTCTGAAGGTCCGCGGTGCTTCGGGTGCAGAATGAGCTGGGCCACCCTTCCCGCTGCGCTGCCAGGCTATGGGAGGCCGCCCGTGCCAAGGCTTTGCCCGTGCCAAGGCTTTGCCCGTGCCAAGGCTTTGCCCGTGGGCACGGTGCCGATTAGCACAGAGTTGGTTCTGGGCAGGGTTGAACTCGGTGGCTGTGGCTGGCAGAGCTGGGGTGAGGTGCAGCAATGCTGCCCTGGCCCATTCTGCAATGTGTTACCAGTCTATGCAAAACTGGGGGGACTTGTTAACTGGTGGCTGGTGGTGCTGTGGGGGCCTCCTTCCTATGCTTCCCTCTTGTCAAGGGTTGGGGCTGTGGGCTGGCCACTAGATGAGTGACAAATGCTCTCTATTAACTCCACTCCCTTCCCAAAGGGAAGGAGAAAGGAAATAAAGGAGAGGCTGGTGAATTGGGAATGAAAACTAGAACAGCTTTAATGAAACAGTAACAAAAATATTAATACAAAAATAATCAAATATATACAGAACCAAGATCAGATTCCCCCCTGGTGGTCACCACTGACCCTGGGGGCAGGCACTGGGGAAGTCCCAGACTGAACTCAGCAGCAGACAGGAGCCAGATTCTGGAGCTGGATTCAGGAACACACAGATCAGGATCAAAGGCAGAACGGACAGAGCCCTCTTCAGACACTGGCCATTGAAGGAGATGCTTAACCCCTCAGCTTTATACTGACTGTACTGACATGGGATAGAAGCCCTTGCCGGTCAGTTTGGGGTCACTTGTCCTGTCCACTTCTCCCCACTGGTGCCACCATCTACTTACTGCACCCCGGTGTGGGGCACAAGATTGAGCAGTGACCTTGGTCTACAGAGGAGCAAGAGCCTTTCTGCACCCACCAGTGTTTGGTAATAACTCTAAACATGGAGCATTGTCCCTGCTGGAAGCAGAGACTGTCTGCGAAAATCTGCCACTGACTTCAGACATTGCAGTTAGTTAGAAGAGACTGAGCTGAGGAATGGAGAACTGGTTCTGGTTTAGCCCAAACCAGAACACGGCTTCACTCAAATGGGAGACCCTTACACGTGTTGCTTCAGCAGGGAATCCCAGGAGAAAAGTACCACTCTCCTTCCAGCTTTCTGTAGGTCAAGCTCAGGTTTTCCTCTGCTTCCTGTGAATGTCTGAGAGACATTTGCTCTCAGATAGCTCCTGGCCCCAGCTGATGTGTTTGCTTTGTTTTCTCACAGCTTGTCTATGTGCAGGGATCACACCGTAGAAAGTCCTCAAGATGCTCTTCATGTGCTGGCTCACAGCGTTATCCTAGCTCAGGGGTGATTCCAGTGCAGTGAGAACCCACCCTGCTGCTGCTGGCGCCCAGCTCCGCTGGGTCAGAGCAAGCTCAGGTGTCTTATCTATGCCCTGTTGTTCCCCCCAAAACCTGCTGGGCTCAGAGGACTTTTTGCAGGGTTGGACTAGATCTAGTTTCCCTTGCTGTGGCTTTGGCTGGGTTGTCCTCATAGACTCTTTTGGAAAACAGACAGTTGTGGTCATGTCATACTTTGAGCACGTGCACATTGCTGTGGAGCCTAGCAGAAGCCTGAGAACTTGGATGGGTCCCCAGTCCACCCATTCACAAGTGCTGAGTAACATCTGGAAGATGTTTCCCTCAGGGTGGACCCCTGCTAGTGCCCCGGGGTGATGTGTGGCATTGCCTCTGCCTCACGCTGATTGTTTCCGCATCTTTTTGTAGGAGCTGAGAGATCTGGCATCTAAACACCCAAACCTTGTTCTTGTGAAGCTGGGTAGGTGCTCTCTGCCTTGCAGCTGGTAAATGTGTGGTTCCCTCCCTGCCCTCCCCC